>JXCR01144205.1:156545-176545 GCA_002079205.1 Phalaenopsis hybrid cultivar | reverse complement strand
AAAAAAAAAAAAAAAAAAAAAAAAAAAAAAAAAAAAAAAAAAAAAAAAAAAAAAAAAAAGTTAAACAAAGCAAAAACTAATGCAACAATCAATTTAAGCCATTCTTCACAACTAATAATATAGAGTCACCACAAACTTATGACGGGTTTTGATCTCGCTACAAACCACCACAATGAAACAACACCACAGAACATGGGAAACATAATGAACAAAAACCAATATTTTTGCTTTTCGAAATCTCTATCATGTTAAGTAAGATCCACCTACAACCCCAGAAACTCAAAGGAGAACACAACCTTCAAAGATTATTAACCACAATTCATAGAAACAAAGATTATTAACTACAACAAAAAGAAGGGGTGCTTACATACATACCACACAATTCTTACATATTTAAATATCTAAAATCTATCTTTGATAGTTACTTATATAACACTTTAGTTCTCACTTACACAAAGATATATGTGTGAAAAGATGTATCTCACATTAGAGAAGTTAATACTAGTGATATTTTTTATGCAATTTAAAAATTTGGGCTTTGTATGCATAAAATTATGTTGTTTATAAGTAAATTCCCCTAAAAAACAATTACCCCATTCTTACTCTAGAATATAAATTTTCAAGCAACAAAAAGCTGTTATGTTTAAATAATTAGCCTTTTTACCACTGAACAATTAGATGCTGCATTCAGACAAGACTTTTGGAACTTAAACTCAAGTTATAAGCCTCCTTCTCCTCCACAAGACTAATTGGAGAAACACCAAGCATCCAATCCACACATATCTCCAATCAAAGAAGAGAAATCAAACGATTCATGAAAAACAAATCTAACGTGAAACACCAAACCCTAACCCTATCAATCCAACAAGTACCAACAGCAAAGATCGAAATAAAACAAAAAAAGTATGAACTGGGGAAAAGGAAAGAACAATTTACATCAGATGCTGAATGTTTGTGATGGATTCAATATCCTCGGTGTTGATTAGGGTTTTGAATTGACTGGCAAGCTCCTCCGACGCTGCTCTGATAGCCTCCGCCTCCGCTTCCGCCATCTTTCTCCGGCCGCTACAGTTGCCAGGCACCAAGCCTCTTTCTAGAACAGCCCAATTCCTCTAAATGGGCCGAAAAGCCCACAGCTGGGTTTGATAGCCTGTCACCAAAAGCGCTACTCGAACCCTGAAAATAACCATTATTAGGGCTTTTAAGATTTTGATATAATACGGCCGTTCCATCATCATAAGTTCTATTCATAAATTGTAGTTATAATTTTATAAATCTTTACTTATCTTTTATTTTTACTATGTGGCTTCAAATGTATATAAGTAATTCAATTTCATTATATAATTTATCTATTTATGGTCTATTTGGGGCGGCAGTGTAGTTTCGTTTTCAAAATGCACCACAATTTTGTCTGTTTGAGTAAATTACAATATGACTGTTTCTTCAAAAAATTGTGTTTGCAGACTGCTGAAATTAGCGTTTTCACATCAGATTTGACAAAATGTGGTGATAACTTTCTAGCTATAGTCTGGTTTTTTTTTTAAAAAAAAAGTGTAATAGTCACTGCAGCTTTTTAAACAACAGATTATTTTTCAACCGTTTCATAACTGCTTTTTAATAAGTTGTGGTTACCCCAAACAAACCGTGTAATTTTATATTATATATAAATAGAGAACAAGAAGGAATATAAACATAACTATGATTATTGAAAATGAAATAACATTTGAATGTTGTACTCCTCTTTTCTTTTATATTTCTCAACTTCTTCGAGTCTTTTATGAATCTATTGTTGCATTTCTCTATATCTAAATTAATATTGTAATTCTACTATTGTTCAAGATTTATTATATGCAACATGTCAAAATGATGATTTTTGTGGTGATGAACATCAATTTCAATGCATTTATGTTATTCATGTTATCTTCTTCTAATCTCCACCAAGTAAGTCCATTCTCTTCTCATGGTTCACAATTAGCCTTTTACTAGGTTCTGATACCTAAATAAATCTAGCATTCATTATTTTACTTTTAAAACAATACACAATCATCTGAATCTCTATTTCTTAATATTATTATATTAATTTTATTTGCAAAATTATTTCATATATCCAAAATGAGGCAATCATATAACCTCACAGTTGATATTCCCCATATTTATTATTTTAAAATCTTCTCTTAAAAATCATTTCAAATTACTTAAAATTTTCCATAACATTTACGAGAAATTTAAATTTACAATCAGTTCCACTAAATTCTTTTGTAAATTATAATAATATGATCACTAATCTCATCCTTGTTTTATACATAATTTCATCATTTTTGGTGATCCTCTCATTTATTTTCTTAGATGACCCATATTTAATTTTTTTTACTCTATCTAATATTATCTTCAATAAAACTTTTTATTATATAAATCTTTTAATTAAGGTTGTTAGTTTTATCCATTTTATAAGTCATTCCCCACACACACACTCTCTATTTTCTATAGTAGTTATGAGCCTATATAACCATGTGGCTATAGAAAAGGTTCACTTCACACTTCTTAATGTTAATAAGCCTTGTCGTCATTTAACTCAAACTGAACATGTCAAAACTTGAACAAAATAGCATATAAATCTTCTACTTTTTAGACTACTTTAACTCTTGATTTATTGTTGATTGCATTACTCAAAACTTTCCAAGCAACAATATCACCAACTACAAAGTCAAGTATAATTCTCACCACTCTTTGTGAGGATTTGAGTTATATACCATTGATCACATTGACCTTACCTCTCTATACTTCTTAATCTTATATATCATTATCATAAGCATTGTTAATGCATCTCAGCATAATTACACTATTCTTATTATTGATATTTATGCATCCTTTAAACTAATTCTTGGTATATTTCAAATTCTTTTGTTTACTAAAAANTCTTTGTGAGGATTTGAGTTATATACCATTGATCACATTGACCTTACCTCTCTATACTTCTTAATCTTATATGTCATTATCATAAGCATTGTTAATGCATCTTAGCATAATTACACTATTCTTATTATTGATATTTATGCATCCTTTAAAGTAATTCTTGGTATATTTCAAATTCTTTTGTTTACTAAAATNCCATCATCATAAGTTCTATTCATAAATTGTAGTTATAATTTTATAAATCTTTACTTATCTTTTATTTTTACTGTGTGGCTTCAAATGTATATAAGTAATTCAATTTCATTATATAATTTATCTATTTAAGGTCTATTTGGGGCGGCGGTGCAGTTTCGTTTTCAAAATACATCGCAGTTTTGTCTGTTTGAGTAAATTACAATTTGACTGTTTTTTCAAAAAACTGTGTTTGCAGACTGCTAAAATTAGCGTTTTCACACCAGACCTGACAAAATATGGTGATAGCTTTTTAGCTACGGTCTGACATTTTCAAAAAAAAAAAAAATTGTAATAGTCACCACAGCTTTTTGAACAATAGATTACTTTTCAACAATTTCACACATATTTTTTAATAAGTTGTAATTACCCAAAACAAACAGTGTAATTTTATATTATATATAAATAGAGAACAAAAAGGAATATAAAAATAACTATGATTATTGAAAATAACATTTGAATGTTTAGCCCATTTGTACCTTTTATGCTCCTCTTTTCTTCTATATTTCTCAACTTCTTCTAGTCTTTTATGAATCTATTGTTGCATTTCTCTATATCTAAATTAATATTGTGATCCTACTTTTGCTCAAGATTTATTATATGCAACATGTCAAGATGATGATTTGTGTAGTGATGAACATCAATTTCAATGCATTTATGAAGTTCTTCAAGCTATGTTCTTCTAATCTCCACCAAGTAAGTCCATTCTCTTACCCTGTTTCACAATTAGCCTTTTACTGATACCTAAATAAATCTAAATTTCATAATTTTACTTATAAAGCAATACACAATCATATGAACCCCTATTTGTTATATTATTATATTATTGTTATTTGCAAAACTATTTTATATATCCAAAATGAGGCAATCATATAACCTCAGTTGAATTGCTCATATTTATTATTTTAAAATCTTCTCTTAAAAATCATTTCAAATTACTTAAAATTTTCCATAACTTTTACGAGAAATTTAAATTTACGATCACTTCCACTAAATTCTTTTTGTAAATTATAATAATATGATCACTAACCTCATCCTTGTTTTATACATAATTTCATCATTTTTGGTGATCCTTTATCTAATTTTATCTTCAATATAACTTTTTATTAAATAAATCTCTTAATTAAGGTTGTTAGTTTTATCCATTTTATAAGTCATTCCCCACACACACTCTCTCTATTTTTAGTAGTAGTTATGAGCCTACATAACCATGTGGCTATAGAAAAGGCTCATTTCACATTTCTTAAAGTTAATAAGCCATTTCGTCATCTAACTCCAACTGAACATGTCAAAACTTGAACAAAATAGCATATAAATCTTCTACTTTTTAGACTACTTTAACTCTTGCTTTATTGTTGATTGCATTGCTCAAAACTTTCCAAGCAACAATATCACCAACTACAAAGTCAAGTATAATTCTCACCACTCCTTGTGAGGATTTGAGTTATATACCATTGATCACATTGACCTTACCTTTCTATACATCTTAATCTTATATATCATTATCATAAGCCTTATTAACGCATCTTAGCATAATTACATCATTTGTATTATTGAAAATTCTTCATCTTTTAAAGTAATTCTAGGTATTTGAAAGTCTTTTATCTTCTACCATGAGTCATAATGAAGTTAATAAAATTCTACAGAAAATTTTAAAAAATTGAAGCTAAAAAATTGCAATGAGTCTTTTTTTTCAAGATACCAACTTCTTTAAAATTCATCCATTAGGCCAGCTTATAAATTTTTTTTTATGATAGTTATCAAAGTAGAAAAATCTAAATATCAATAAATTCTTAATTTTGCATAGATAATACTTTGAGTTTTTTATAAGTTTTTTTTTGTTGAATGAACATGACATATATAAGAAATATTTAAAAAATGATTAGTAATTAAGTAGCACCAAATTTCTATAATTAGACTTAAGAAAAAAAAATTATTTAAACTTTTGATTTTAAGGGGAATTTCACTAAAACAATGATATTTCTACTTGGAGAAAATGTTTAGGAGAAGGGCATGAAAAGAATGGTGCACAAGAAAAGTTTTTGAAATGTTTATTGTTATATATGTTTACAAAAAAAATTGTAAGAGATAAAATAGTCAAATATTAAGTATTAAGACTGTCACAAATGATAAAAACTTACTAAAAAAGAAATAATTTCTTATGACAAAATAGAATTAAAAATGTTCCTATTGTGGTAGCGTGCACTTAAAATTTTGGAGAAAGAATGAGATAAAAGTGATAAAGTTTAAGAAGAATAATTAGTTTTAATTAAAACATATCATAAAGTGAATCAACATAAAAGTTGTATGGGTTTCCTCTTGATATCCTTTCCCCTACTATCCTCTCTTTGCCACACCATTGACATGGAATTGCTTAAGCATCTCTCCTAAGATGATGATATGTTCTCTTCTCCAATTGCTTCTCCTTAATGTTTATATCTCTTAGCCTCATCAACTCTTCTTTGCCAAATCTTATTTTAAAAATTGGGCACTAGGTAAGGGGAACTGTAAGTGTCTGGGACCTTTCTAGAAGCTCCAAATGTCTTCAAAAGCTGCATTGACCCAAAAATAAGGTTAACAAATGGACCCCAAATGTGTGTGACGAACAACTCAAAGAATGATGCACATATTGGCGTTGACCAAAATAATCAATGAGAGGATTTGCATTTGGATTTTTTGAGATTACAATTATGGGGACCACTAGGGATTTTCGAATTTACCTGAACAAATTAGGATGGAAAACCTTGTGGATTAACATCCAACCTAAAAGGTGAACTTGATGACTAAATCAGGAAGGACAATGTTGGAGCATATTATTCAACCTAAAAAATAGTTAGATAGGAAGATACTTATCTTAAAGAAGAAGGCGCGAGAACTTACATCCAACTTAAGACAGAAAGATTTAAAATTTTGAATGTCTATGCTTAGGAGGGAAGTATAAGAACTTACATCTCACTTAAGATGGAAAAATAATTAAGATTTCAAAACATCTATGTTCGACAGGAAAACGTAAAGACTTATATCCCACCTACAACTAAAAAATAATTAAGATTTGAAAATGTCCATGCTCGATTGGAAAACAAAAGGACTTACATCTCACCTAATATAGAAAGATTTGATATTTAAAAATGTCTATACTCGGCAGAAAAGCATAAGGAAGTACATCCCACCTTTGACAAAAAAAAATTAAGATTTTAAAAACGTCTATGCTCGGCAGAAAAGCATAATGACTTACATCCCACCTAAGATGGAAAGATTTAAGATTTTGAAAACGTCTATGTTCGGCAGTAAAGCATAAGAATTATCCCACCTAAGACGGAAAGACTAATGATTTGAAATTTCTATGCTCAACAGGAATACATAAAGTCTTACATCCTACCTAAGATGGAAAGATTTATGATTTGAAAATGCCTATGCTTGACAGAAAAGCATAAGGACTTACATCCCACCTAAGAAGGAAAGATTTAAAATTTTAAAGACATACATGGACAAATCGACAAAATAGAATATAGAAACCTATTCTTGATCTGAGTAGTGTGTAAGGTGACTTGGCCAGAATAGATAATGGGTCTACACCAACAAGTCAAGGGCTAGATTAAAGTAGACAGTTTAGAGACTTTCTACCCTAAGAGCTAATACATAACTTAGAAGTACTCCACTGAGCAATGGCTTCTAAAGGTTCTTGACATGTGTGCAATGACTATACCACAAAACTGCACCTACTCTATTGGGTTTGCAGAGTTAAGACATCACTTATTAAATCTTGTGCAGAGACTGAGGTCAATGACCAAAACAGAGTTGTTAAGTTTTTTTTGTTGTTTATTTGTTTTGATTTATTTTAGTTTGTTTTAAGGTTTTCGATGACTAAGACTAAGACTAAGAAAGGTTCATAGCAAAAACATTGTTTGCATCAAGCTTAGTTCAATTTGGCAAGGCACTACTCCATCTTACTCAAAAATATAACAAAAAATAGCTAACCAAAAACTCCGAAGAGTGAGCACCAACCCATTTCCCCTAGTCCACATTAGATGGGTTTAACAATCCTTCCTAAGTGTAATGGCCATACTAGGACCAATCCTATGTTGATGGATCCAAGGCACCAGTTATTGTTGAGGCTGGTTTACTCAACAAAATAGATGAACCTAAGGAAGCATATGGCTTTGGTATTTCATTGAGCCATACTGAGCTAAGAGATTTATCTTAACTTTGATTTACATGACTCAACACATTAACCCACGTTAGTAGCCACAACATGCTGACAAAGTTAATGAACCTATGTATTGTGATAGGGCCACAAGGGCGTACACCAATTTTTGATAGATTTGTTGGTCAGATATGTGGAATATAATGGTCAAGGCCAGACCATATCCAAATGCATTATCCCCAAGGATTCCAGTGACTGTGTTAAAAGAATATTAGATTTACTCAGCCACCATATGAACTACATAACCAACCTTTTATCAATTAATGGTCCACAAGCCAGGGGAAAGGGGAAAAAAATAGGAAGGCACTCAATAGACTACACAATTTAGACAGATGCTTGACGACCTGGCCCAAATTTACAAGTCTACATTGTAGCATTGATTGGACCCAGAAATCCATCGACATCCCCTAGCCTTGCCACCTTAAGTGAATTGGTTCACTCCAACTCTAAGTGTAGCATTTTGACTCAGAGGCAGAAAACGATTGAATCTAGCAATGAGTTACATAGACGTAACCCTTATCCTAGTTTTACTCAGTCAAGGTGTCAGCTTGTTGGGGCCAGTTTGCCCAATCAAGAAGGCCGACTCAAAAGGATGGAACAAAAGATATCTCAATTGGTTAGAAATAAGTTGAAATGAGAAAAAGCTCATCTTAGTGTTTCACTTCAACTCAAAATTACCAATATAAATGACTAATTCACAGAACCAACCTTGACTGGTTTGAAACTAATCAACCTAGTCACATTGTGATGGTGCCACAAGGGACGTACTCCAACTTCCAATTCACTAAAATCAAACTTGTCAGAGAGTTTGATTAAGATCAAAATAAGTTTGTCGAGCCCTTGCTAGTGTGCGATGAGTATACTAGATGAGAGTTTGTGGAGCCCTTGCTCTAGATTTACTCACTCAACGGGCTGACGGTAATAGGAGCTTCACTTAACCTCACATTGTGATGATGCCACGTGGGGTGTGCTCTAACTTCCAATGGACTTAAAAAAGGTTTAAAATGACAGTACGATGGGCATACTCCAGATTAGCCTTGATTGATCTGAAGTCAACCAACCACATTGTGATGGAGCCACATATTTTGAGATTAAATTCAAATTTCCACTGGAATTGACCATGAGGAGGAATTTCCTTTTCAGAAATTCGCTTGATATATTGTATGGTGGCAAGGTAATTTTATTTTTCAATCTTTTCAAAAAGGTTTGAAGATGGAAAAGTTGGAATAGGTCAAATAATTTAGATTTAAACATTGGACATCCTCAGGGCCTTATCTTTATTGATATCTATCTTCAGATATATATGTAAACTTTTTTGGCTAATCGGTTGATCAAGTCAACTACTCTTCTCTTTCCCTTCTTTTTTTTCTCTTCTCTTCTTTTTCTTACTTCCTTCTCCCCCTTCTTTTTTTTTTCTTTTCTTTAATTATGTTCTTACTTTGAGCCAACCCTCAGTGCAAAATTTGTCATCTAGGCTAGAAACATTGTAGATACTCCAATCTTCTTATTTGATGATATAGTTTTCGTAGTTGGTGATTCATCATACTATACAATTTTTCATGATTCATTCAACTACTCATATGTTTATAAAAATGTGGAATTGACAAAATAGTGTCTGATGATTGTTATCATTATGCGATGACATCTCTTCTATTCCTTCGTCCATATATATCTTGAAGAATGTTATCTTAATTTCAAAGTTTCTTCAAGAGGTTTTCAAAAGTTGTTTCTAAATTAAAGTTTATTTTATTCTAATTCAAAAATGATATGATATGTGGATTTGAAATCTTGATTTAACCACATTTACAGGAATGTAAAGTGGGCAAGTGGATTGAACTTCATAAGAAAATAATAATATTTTGATATCAAAAGAATAAGATTCACAGAATTTTCATTTAGAAAATGTTGTTGCAGTTTCATGAGCTAAATCATTAGGTTTAACCTTAGCTATTTACGCAAAGAAACTTTTTGTTAAGGTCTAGGTTCTCCATATTTATATTTCAACTTTTCTCTTAAGTGATAAGATGTTTATCACAACGAATTCTGAAATTTATAGTTTTCTATAAAGAGAAAATTAGTGATAGATTTTTTAAGCAAAGTGGTATACTAAGCTTCTCCTTTTTCAGGTGTTGGAGTTATGAAGGTTATTTCCAATGAGAGATGAGTTCGATATAACTTGTAAGACAAGTTCTTGTGTTCTTTATCGAGGAGTTTCAAATGTAATTTCAGGTGGTTGCCCTTATTTTGAGAAATACTTTTTAAATAATCTCAAAATTTAAGAAGACTAAAGAACATAATTTTATCACATTAATGCTTGGCGATAATCTTTTCTTATAAAAATCAAAAGTACTAACATCAATTATACTGCAATTAGTAAAATTTCAACACAATTTGATGATTAAGTCATCAAAGTTCAAACTAAGATTGGGCTCAAAAGAAAGATCGAAGACATCTTTTTACGAGTAAATTACAAACAGGGTGTTGATAGCTGTTTGATTTATATTTTGACTTTATAGGGTCCTTAGATAGAACGACATTTCATTCTTCTTCTTTTGCTTAGATGTTAAGCAAGTTCTAAGATGGTAGTTTGAATCAGTAAAGGGTGTGAATGTTATTGATGAATAATATCTCGATTTATTACAAAAGATGGAGTGAAAAGTAAAACCCCAGTGGAGTCTCCAACAAAAGAATCTTGGTGGGTTGTTTTTTTCACAGACTCCATAGACTTTGGAAGATTTCAATCTAAATGATTTGATATGACATTTAGTGGATAATGTATTACTCTGAAGAATAATAATATTACCTCAGAATAGACATAATTATCTGAATGAGGAAATCTTTAGGATTTATGGGTCTGCGGAACTAGAAATTTTACCTCACAGTTGGAAGACAAGATTTAATTCAGGAACCTTGTTTTCTATAAAGGCAAGACCTCATAGTTAATTACATCTCTAAAATCATTTACCCTAAAGAAAACTCTTGATTAATACGATAAACCAAAGTGTTCAAGGAAATGAATAGATTTACAATTTTATGACAAAAAGGGGATAAATAGAAAACTAGACCTGATTGGAAGTGATTTGGAATGCTTAAGAATTTAAATTGATCATGTTAGATCAAAAGATTAATCGGGACACTTGATTTGACTAATATAAGTAATTAGGAACTCTAAACTAGGGATAAAGTTAGGTAAGAAAGATTTTTAGATGAAAAATGAAATCCTAGACTATAAAGAATCCTAATAGGTGGACTAAACTAGACACTGGAAAGGATTTACTCAGTCAAGATGCCCATGACTTTCCGTAATCCCGAGAAAACTGGTATCTGTCAACTATAACCAACATTATAACTAGGAATCCCCCTTAAGTGTCGTAGCTCAAAGGATCCATAGCTCGAAGTAGTTTGAAATACCTTCATCCGTAACCATGGGTTACATCCTTCTAGAGTATCCCTCTCGCTTCAAGGGGCAGGTTTGTTTGTTTTATAGGTCCTAGTCCTTAGAGCTAGCTAGGGTACCTAGACTAACATATGCTTCTATACTCAGAATAATCTGGGGTAGGTGTATGACCCTAAGTTTGATGTTTAAGTTAGCTAAACTATAGTTCATGTCAGATCTTCTTAGGGTTGACTTTCGCTCTTTATCTTTGTGTATTTTAGATGTTTATTTGGGATTCAATATTTAATTCATGTTTTGGTTTCATTCTCTAAGTTTGTCAGTCATGATTTAGAAATCAAGATGTTCCTAAGTTTTAATTAAAATTTTTATGTTTGAGGAGAAAAAGCACTTTGCAAGAGGTTTTTCTTCTCCCTTTTTATTTTATATATTTTTTGTTATTTTTATTTTGAAGTACACACATGAAAGACAATAAAGAAAACATATTAATAACCTTAGATTAAACTCAGGTTTATGGTGATATTTTTTGTAATTCTGGTCAATTTAAATTATTTTGATGATTTTAGGGTATTTCGAGTGATTTGCGTGGTTTTTGGGTACTTTGGGTCATCTGGGTGGTTCAGGGTGTTTTAAGACATTTGGGTGGTTTTGGTGTCTTTCGGGTAATTTGGGTGATTTCAAGATGTTTTGGGGTTTTTGGGTTGTTTCGATCTGTTTCGGGTAATTTGGGAGGTTTAGGGATGTTTCAGATCATTTGGGTAGTTTCAGGGTGTTTTAGGTCATTTGTGTGGTTTTGGGGTGTTTCGGATTATTGGGGGTATTTCGGGCCATTTAGGTGATTTCGGGGTGTTTCAGGTAAGCAGAGTGCTTTCAGGATTTTTTGGTCTATTTGGGTTAGGTTGAACTAGACATGAGCTGTCTAGGTTGGGTCAGGTATGGGCTTGGTCAGATCTGGATTAGGTTTTAGCATTTGGGTTAAACCTATTTCAGGGACTAGGATTAGGTCAGGTTCGGGTCAACCTGAGTTGAACAGAAACCCAAGCCTAATCCAAGGCTATTGATTTAACCTAAATTAGATTTTTAAAAGGCTAAAATTAAATGCTTAAATTTAAATACTTAACTTAAAAGGAAAAAAAAGGAAAGGGAGGAAATACTTATAAAGCGGCGGCTAATCGGAGAACTCAACTTGATTGCTTCATCATTGGATTTCTTCACTTCCTTTGAGTAAGCACAGCGTAAGCACATAGAGCACCTCGACAGGGATGAACAACCTCATTTTATAGGCGGCGGGCGGCTGTCATAGGCCGTCAATCAGACATGAGATCCATATTACTCCGGCGATTTCCACAATCATCGACGGTTGCCGAAAGCTTTCAACGCTCTGATCAAATGGACAGTCGAGATGAGGATCCGTGGACAAAGGCCACAAATCAGTGATGTAAAATTGGGAGGGCGTGTCCATGCCCAAGGTTGGACGTGACCGTGCCTGGGTGTAGTCACGCCCTAGGCCAGGGGTGACCACACTAGGCCAGAAAGGGCGCAAATTAGGACTTTTTTAGAATCTCCATATGCTTCCAGAAGCTTCATGTGACCCAAAAATGAGGTCAACACAGTGGTTCTAAAATTACTATAATAGTTTTTTAGGTGGCCAGTTAAAGTTAAAACACCTTAACATAAATAATCTTCACCTAACAACACACATGGGAGCCTTTATAGTGTTGAGACTAAATTAATGTATACAAAGATACAATGATACACTTCCAACCGCTCCCCTCCCTTCCTCTTTATAGTTCCTATCGTATAAATTTTATCTACTTGGAATATTTTTGACATTTTTTATATGATGCATATATCATATTTAATGATGAACTCCTTATGAGCATACTACAGATGCAAGCTACAAGAGTGTACCATATATATTTTGCCTCTTTGTGGAGTCTTCTTCCATTATCTACCCTCTCATCTATATATGGATGTTTCTTCATTCCTTCGAGATTAGTTTATTTCTATATCAGGATCCAATTCTCATCCTTTGCTAGCTTGTTTGTTCTTCCTTTAAACTAGAAATTATCTCAGCTTAGGGCCTCAAACGCCGACATGTCTGCTTCCTCCATGCGTGCTAAATCCTCTCCCTTGTTGGTAAACTTGACGTGATCTCAATGACGAATCACTTTACATGTTTCATTAACGGTCCTTCTTGTGGTCTTTCATAACTAAGAGGAACAAGATCAATCTTTTATTAACTAAACTCATAACATTCAATAATAATTCTAATTAACAATTAATTAGCCTAAGATTCCCCATATTGGATGGATTTTAGTTGTCTATATTGTTGGATTGAATTCCTAATCAAGGAAGCTAGCATTATATATATATATTTGTTTCTTTGTTCTTCTTTTTCAATTTTAATTTAAGCTGCATTATATATATATATATACACACACACGCACACGACTTCAAATCGTACATTCAAACATGGATTTAGCCATGATGCTGTGTATCATGCAGTTGTCTATCCTTACTGTCATCCAAATGTTTGATTGTCGCACGTAATATTTGCTTGCAATACTGAGACCGTAAGAACTCGAGGTGTAAAGTAGAAATGTTATGACACTTGTGCGAGGGAGACAATGTTGCAAAACTTTAAGCAGAAAAACAAAGTGTCGAAGAAGCAGATAATGTTGCACTATCTAATACAGAATTACAAGACAACAAGACATTAGGAGCGGTTGCAATGGGATTTGTTCACACATCAACCATATATTCTAAATTGTGTAAATAATAAATGTAATTTTGTTGAATTAAATGAGCAATTTCTTTAATAAAAAAATGTTTTATTAAATAAATAAAATGATTCAAAATCAATTATTTTCATTTATCATAATTTCAAGCATTTATTTTGGGTAAGATTGCAACCAAAAATTAAAACTGAAATACTAATTTCAAGTGCAGCAAAACCTAACTCTTCCCTAGAATCCTGTCGTCTATTAACGCCACCGGGATCCGCGCCGGCTCCTCCATCCATCCATCTTCGCTGTCCTGCGAGAAAACAAAGCCGAATCCGTCGGATTCGCTGCCGCACGTCGAGATTCGCGCCGAGCTTTAAAAAGCGTGTAAATTAGGCTTATTGGCATCACCTCCCCATACATGAATACATGATGAATGCATGGATAGCATGAGCAGTGGCAATACTGTAATTATATAGCATTACGGGGTTATTTTGTTTGTCCGGCAATAGGTCGTCATGCGCATGCGACTGCCGCGGCTGGCAAACGAGCGACGCTTTTGAGGAAAACCGTCAGTGGCGCTTTGTCGAAGCAGGCTCCCTCGGCCGCAAATGACGTGCCACGTGTCCGTTGGTGAGTGTGGGTGTGGTGCACTACGAATTTACTTTATTATGAACTGCCTGGAAGAGGACAAAAACAGAGATTTCAAATAATTGTTACAATTAGAATTTTTTAATTGCACCATCTTGTGATGTGATAAAATAGTCATCTACTCTTGGATTTATCTTAATTCTAAAAGTGCTAAACCCTAAACCCTAAACCCTAAACCCTAAGTTCCGTCCGGATAGCAGGGAGCCGAGCTTGAGCGAACTCAGGCTTGGCTCGTGATCGTTCGTTCGAAATAGCTCGTGTTCAAAATCAGCTTGTGTTCAAAATCGGCTCGTGAACAGTGTGTTCGTGTTCGTCTCGATTTAAATATTTGTGTTTGTGTTCTGCTAGTGTTCGAAATCGGCTTCGTGAACAGTGTGTTCGTGTTCGTCTCGATTTAAATATTCGTGTTCATGTTCGGCTCGTGTTCGGCTCGAAATTAGCTTGTTAAACTTAAATTGAGAAAAATAGATATATAGTGTGAGATTCAAACTTGGATCAAATTTATACAAAATAAGACACTAACCACANTTTTATTAAATAAATAAAATGATTCAAAATCAATTATTTTCATTTATCATAATTTCAAGCATTTATTTTGGGGGTAAAATTGCACCAAAAATTAAAACTGAAATACTAATTTCAAGTGCAGCAAAACCTAACTCTTCCCTAGAATCCTGTCGTCTATTAACGCCACCGGGATCCGCGCCGGTCTCCTCCATCCATCCGTCTTCGCTGTCCTGCGAGGAAACAAAGCCGAATCCGTCGGATTCGCTGCCGCACGTCGAGATTCGCGCCGAGCTTTAAAAAGCGTGTAAACTAGGCTTGCGAGCATCACCTCCCCATACATGAATACATGATGAATGCATGGATAGCATGAGCAGTGGCAATACTGTAATTTTATAGACTTACGGGGTTATTTTGTTTATCCGGCAATAGGTCGTCATGCGCATGCGACTGCCGCGCCTGGCAAACGAGCGACGCTTTTGAGGAAAACCGTCAGTGGCGCTTTGTCGAAGCAGGCTCCCTCGGCCGCAAATGACGTGCCACGTGTCCGTTGGTGAGAGCGGGTGTGGTGCACTACGAATTTACTTTATTATGAACTCCCTGGAAGAGGACAAAAACAGAGATTTCAAATAATTGTTACAATTAGAATTTTTTAATAATCACTAAAATAGCCGATCTGCTTGAACCCTAAACCCTAAACCCTCATTCACCTCCGCATCGCTGGGCTTGCCTCTCAACAACGAAGGAGAGCTATTAGGAGAAATTATTGCATACGGACACAGCATTCATCTCTGCATGTGGTGCCCGATCACGGGATTATTTCAATTTTTTTTTAAAAAAAAGTTAGGTGGGGTCCACTGAAATACATCTTGACCAGAAATCAGGTGATTTACCATCAGGATCGGACACCGCACACAAGATGCATGCGGTGTACGATCCGTATGGAATAATTTTTTAGCTATTAGGGGTTATTTTTTTCCCGATAGTTCGTGTCAGCTATCCAGACAAAGCTTTACGTATAGACTTCGGACCTAATATTATTTTCTCGATTAGATGTCTGAATTTGGTTTGTAGTTTGTTAATCGCTTGAAAATTGATTCGTATTTTAGTTTGGATAGAGATCTGATCGAAATAAACTAGTCAAATTATGAGTCAAAATTTTGAATTAAATTTTTTTTTTTGAATTCAATAATCCTATTGACGTTAGGGCTATAAATTTAATGAATTTAGCTCGAAAGTCGCTAACTGCTCGAGAGTTGATTCAAAATGTCGCTCGAATCGAAATAAATAAACCGAGTTACGATCTAATATTTTGGAATGAATTATTTTCGAGTTGATTTTGAGTGGACGCAACGATCGGTTTTAATATTTTTTGTAAAATTATAAATAATTAAGTACTATTTTAACACTTTACTCGACGTAGAAATATAAAGCTGAGGTTAGTCATTAGGGTCAAAAGCTATTTAACCCGAATTAGTCATATTTCAATGCTATTTCAGTTAGGTTTAGCTTAATCAGAAGATAATTTAATCAACTCGTCATTAAACTAATCAGAATTATTAAGCATTAATGCTATTAGAAACTTCCATTCGGCCCACTAATTATTAGAAATTTAATCTTTCCAGCTAAGTTTCAACGCGCCCCGAGATTATTAGCATCTCGAGCTCCTCATCAGCAGGGGTGTAAAGGCTCAGCTCGTGTTCGGCTCGTTTATATTTCGTGGTCAAAAAATGTGTTCGTGTTCGGCTCGTTTGCTTAGCGAGCCGAACACAAGCCGTTGACAAACAAAAAGTCGTTTTGACAACTCTAATCACGTAGCCATAAGATGTGAAAGATTGAGGCAGAATTTAAAACATCATTTGAATTAAATTTAATAATTTTTATTTTATTTTCTTAATTAATGCTTCTAATTGATTATAAATCTTTGTAGAATTGTANAATTTCTAGAGCTAGAACCTAGGCTCTAAGGAGGAGAAGAAAAGACCTCACAAAAATGAGGTCAACAAGCACCACCACTTCCTCGGATACAATCCTAGAATAGGGGAAACACTCCACACATAAATCTGAACTCAGAATAATCACTTGAAACTGAATTTCTTAAGCAAAACACCCCCATATATATATAATAGGGATTAAGACTTATATAAGGCAATGCTGTAAAATAAGAACGAAATTAAAAAGGGATGAACTAGAAATAGGCAATGCTTGTAAAACAAGAAAGAAATTAAAATGGAAGAAATAAAAACAGTCAATGACTTATAATAGGAAATTAATGGGAAAAAGAAAGAAATAATTAAAGGCAAAGGAAGAGAAGGGGGCAGCAATTCTAGTCTCCCCAGGAGGGCCGACAGGTCCAGCAGAAGGCTGGACCGACGTCAGCTAGGCCGGTTTGGTCAGCCTCCTCAAGTCGCCCCATATCAACCCCCCTGCGTTGGGGGAGCTTTAACCTCATTTGTTGAAGTTTTTGGTCACTTATCTTCAACCTCGGTTGCACCTGGATCTCACTGTTGGTTGCAATTGTGAGCACACATCCATCTCGGTACAATATTCTGGGACTGCGTGCCTTACATGTATTGTCGAATCTTCCTGAAATACCCTACGGTTGGTTCAAGATGGCGTGAAGTGAGAGTAACCAGAAGCTTCCCCATAGTAGTGGTGTTGGTGTTACTGCATCGACCGTGAGACTCTGAATTATTCTTGGTCATATCAGTCCTGTATCTGGAGTGGGTGTCTTAGTCGTCTCGTCCGATGTCAACACTAAAATTGATCCCACTGATGCAGCTCTGCTGGTAAAAGACTCCTGTAATCTCAAACTTCGTCAAGGGAAGTAGAATGATGCGCTCCCCCCTCGCTCTTGGCGAGGAATGTGTTTAAACCCATCGTGCTGAGCCCTCCGGTCAAACTGACAAGGTTTTCCTAACAGAAGGTGACAGACATCCACAAGGACCACGTCACACCACACCTAGTCCTATAGTTGGACACAAATTGAGAACTCTACTAAACATCTTCGATCGACGCNAATTACTTACAAACCACCCAACTTTTATGTCTTAGGAAACAAAAAAAGAAGATTTACATGTTTACCACCTTTTCTCATACATTTACATTTTCACCACCTTATTCTCATATCATTACACGCCCAATCCTTAGGTTTGTTAAAAACAAAAAAAAGGAAAATTTGCATATATACCATTAATCCTTCTGTACTTCCATGTCTTCTAATTCCTACATTTGTAGTTACACGCATGCCACCTAATTGTTACGTATTTACACATTTAACACCTAAAGTTTCATATCCACATGCATGTCACGCTAGTTCTCGCCCATGCACATATTTCCGTGCATACCACCTCGTTCCCATGTATTTACACATCTACCACTCAAATCATGGATGTTGGCACGTTTACTACCTAAATAATGAATATTTTAGGTGCTTACCATTCAAATCATTAATAATTATACAACCACTTGTTTCCATGCATATAGAATTTTTCTTGGATTTACATGTCTACTATCTAAGCTTTTATATTTTTGCATCTAACACCCAAACTTTGTTATTTTCATGCGTGCTACTCAATCTTTTTTTATGAACTTAGATATTCACTATTTAAAGTTTCATACTCACGTGCATGCATCATAATTTTTTATGGATTTACATGTCTAATATTTAAACTTCGATGATCTTTATGTATGTCGTTCGAACACGTCTAAGAAAAATTTTTTTTTTTGACTTGTTAGGTGCAAAACAACACAGGCTTAGGGGAAGATGAGATCGTCGTGGCACCTACGTTGATAAATAGAAAACTAAGGGGTTTTTTTGATTTAAATAATTACAGAAACTTTAAAAAATTCATAACTTGGTGCAGAAGAATATTAAAAATAAAATGAATATACTCCAATGCTCAGTAAATTGACGAGAATAATGTGAACAAATTTTTTTTTTTAAATGTGCTTTAGTTAATTGAATGGATTAACATTGAAAAATTTTTATTTTTGAACTAAAATAATTCTGGAAGATAAAATTAAAATAAATAAAAAAATGCACACTCTTCTCTGGTAATTTAATTAGCCAATGAATAGCAATTCAACAAAGTTTTTTTAATAGTCATTTGGATTAAATTAAAGGAATTCTAAAGTTATACGCCCCAAGGGTAAAATGATAATTATGGAATTTTGAACCCCAATAAAATTTAAGATCAAAATAAAGGGTTAAAAGGTAATATTAATAATAATTGATTCTCTAAGATGACTGAAACACAAAGGGTTAAATGATAGAAACCAACTCATGATATTTTTTTAAAGAAGGGTAAAAGTGTAATTTCTCCAATTATTTAGGGTTAGGAGATGATTAAGTATGGAAGATTCTCAAGTGAGGGGCTTGAGAAAGGAAGACAAGGAAGACAATAATTAACTAACTTGAAGCCTTAGATTAATGGTTAAGCATGATATAATGTTTAATAAGGATTAACATCACTTTACTTGACTTTTAAAATTACAAATCTATCCTTAATAATCTAAGAGCTTGGTAGCGAGCTAAGATTGATCTGAAACTGTTTAAAGGGATTATAAAAGTAAGAACATAGTTTTTCATAAGCACTACAAGCTCAATTTCAATTAAAAAAGAGTAAAACTTTCTTAAGTAATCAAACTCATACTTGGGACGATCACCCATTCAAGCATCGAATCAAATAGCTGATAGGCTACTTATGAGTTAATTAAGATATAGTGAACATAACTTAAAAGATATTAATTCAATTCGGATGGTTTAATTAACGGTCTAGTAAGACTAAAATGAACTTAAAATGATCTAGAAGATTCCAAGTTTGTACAGAGTAATTCTTTAAACATCCTTGGGTGATTCTAGATATTTTAAAGGTCATCTGCATCTGTCATGATTTGTTGAAGAAAACCATCCTGAAAACCCAAACGATCATTGAAAATCAGACGAACCCCTAAGGACCCACCAAGTTATGGTTCAGGACCCGATAATGTACACAAATTAATAGAAATACCCAAAACTACTTATCCTACATTAACAACCGAATGCTCAAGGATTTAAATCTTTTTTAAGATATTTAAACCAACTTTAGCCTGCCCAGGACACTTGAACAACAACGAAAACAAACCTAAAACATTGAAACATACAAGGTAAAACTTCTTGAACCTTAGACTTTAAGACTGTCTCTTCAACAAAGAGCTTGGAGCTAACACCGTGGGCAGCATGACATAAATGTACATAAAAACGACTTCGAGAGAGTAATGATGCACAAAAAATATATGCATTTTTAGACCTATATTTTATACTCATTTTTGGTGATATTGCGCTTTAAAGGAAGATATTTTTCATGTTTTATTGCTGCATGTTGATGATTTTTAG
>JXCR01144205.1:82495-115532 GCA_002079205.1 Phalaenopsis hybrid cultivar | reverse complement strand
TCGGATCCGTCGAAAAGCCACGCGGCGCGCTCCCATTCGACGCCGCCTTTTGAGTCAGCTGCANTGTTCAAAAGTTCTAAGTTGTTTTAAAAGGTTTTAATTGTTTTGATTTGAAGTATTTGAAAGTCTTAAGTTGCTTTGAAGGTTGAAGTTATTTTAAAAGATTTTAAAGTGTTTTTAATTTCAAGCTTTTGAAAGTTTTAAGCTATTTTAAAGGTTTTAAAGTGTTTTTAATTCGTAAGTGTTTTAAATTTGTATGTTATTTTAAAAGGTTTTAAAGTATTTTAAAATTTCAAGAGATTTTAAGAAATTTAAAATTTAAAATTTATTTTATGAAGTTGAAAAGTTTTAAAATTCGAAAGTTTAAAGTGTGTTAAAGTGTTTAAAATATTTAAAATGTTTTTAATTTAAAACTTTAATGGAATTTACAAGCAATTTAGGTTAGGTTCTCTAAATTTATATATTAATCATAGGAGCTTACAAGTGACATATGCTAAGCTCATCAATATACCATACCTTTATATTTCACAGATCATACAGATGAGAATATCGCTTTTTTTCTTTTAATCACATAATTAGCATTAAGGAAATTTCTTAACACATAGAGGAGATTTCACATGGAGGAAGCTACATATAGAGAGAAATCTACATGAAGATGTCTACAAAAGCATGAAGACTACACATGATGAAGTTTACACATGAAGTAAAATTACATATGAAATCTACACATGATTCTTTCAAGTTCATGCATTTAATACATGGACAAATCAAATGAAACATAGACATTGAATTAAAAATACACATGGATGGAAAAAAAAAACATAGTGAACTCACATGGTGAAAACTACATATATATGGAGAAATTACATAGAAAAATATACTTGGTGAAGTCTACGTATGTATGCAGAAAGTACAAACTGAATCCACATAGTGAAAACTATATATAGAGGGAAAAATTACATAGTGAATCTACATATNTATATATATATATATATATATATATATAAGTCTGTTATGGATCTGAGAGGGCACTGCTAAATACTTAGACTTATGAGCTTTCATCTTGATTTGATAAATAGAAATATATTTGTGACTGTTTTAATATTTTTATTACATTTTTCAAGGTGTGTTAAATAGATTAATGTTTATCAGACTAAATTGCATGGTGGCTTGATGCAACTACCCACATAATGATCAAATGACTTGTTTTGACACTCAAAACATGCTCGAGGACTTTACATATGATTTCATGTGTTATAAATGAGCATATATTGTAGTTTGAAAGTTTGACAAATTGGTCACATAGAATCTTGATTGCTAAAATATAATTCAAACATTTTAAATATCAACAAAAAATTATTTATAGTAATCAAATGTAATTTAAATTTTGTGAGCATTTTTTTTCAAAAATTGGAATCAATTTTTGGTGTGATTTTAATTTCTTACTGTACATACGAAAATGTGTCAGCATTGATCTTAAAGAGATTTAACGGTTCAGAATGGAAGAGTACAACGAAGGCTGACCCAATGCTAAGAGATTGTGAGTCGCACATGATTGATTGAGAGAAGTCAAGCCAACAAGGCCAAAACCAACAAGACACCACAAGGCAGACAAAAAAAGAATGGATGATTCAAGCATGTGCCATTCGACTAAAAACAAGATAAAAAAAGCAGTCGAGTCAACCGTTATAAGAAATCTGATAATATACTATAGGCCACCCTCCAGTACAATCAATCCAATTGAAGATCCAGTTCCACAATGTCTCCAACCATCCCATGGAAGCCCTAGATGCTCATCATTGGGCATCAAGGATTGACAGCTAGGCTAGTCCAGCTGATCAACCCAAACTAACCAAACTGAACCATCCGAGCTTATCTTGTCAACTTGAAGCTAACTAAGCTTAGCTAATCGAGCGATGAAGTTGTCAGGAAATAAGCCCATACTTGAAAATACTAAAAATACCCTATTACAGACACCTCCAAACAGAGGCAAAAATGTAATACCATTATTGTATCCTCTCCTGTATAAAAAGAGGAAGTATGTTATGAATAAGACACAATTGATTACTATTCTTTCCACCTTCTATCTCTCTCTCTCTCTCTCTCTCTCTCTCTCTCTCTCTTTATCTTCTTATTCACACTCTATTATTTGGGTGTGCTTAACGAGAAAATCTAGATTTAATATTCTAAAAACTGTGGTGAGCGTGGATCAATCATGTGAACAGTCCGAGTCCATGAAATCAGTACCGCTAAAGTAATTCCCGCTATCTCTGGAGGAGATGGAGACTCCTCTGTCAAGCTAGCCTTAAGATGCTTTGGTCAAGAGAAATATGCACAACCACCTTCACACCCTATCACAACTCACATCCTCTCATACTCTTAACCATTGAAGACTTGCCCTCAAAGGGTAATCCTTATAATGAAGCTATCATCATGACCATTTTGATTGCCAATGATCAAATCATTAGCATCCTCATCGACACTGGTAGCTCCATAAACATCCTATTCCAGTTGATGTTCTATAAGATGGGCATTAGGAGTGAACAAATGATAGTTGCGACCAAGATACTCTATGGTTTTTCTGGTAAGAGTAAGGAGGTGTTAGGAACTATCGATTTATCGATTACCCAGGGAGGAAAAGACAAGCAGTTCACCAACATGGTGGACTTCATAGTGGTTTACTTGCCACCTGTGCTATCTTTGGTCATCCCCTATTCAATTCTTTCAAGGTCGTTATCTCTACCTACCATGTAGCTGTGAAGTTCCCAAGTGACAAAGAGGTGATCAATGTCCACAACAATCTTGAGCAGTCTCATGCCAATTTTCTTTAGGTAGTCAGAAGCATTTGATGGGAACCCCTCAAGCTCGCCACAATAATCTCCTAAAAACTCATGTACCATACCTCTGAATGGATCAAGCTCTGGTAGCAATATTCTCTACCCATTAGCCACAAGGCCATAAAAGCAAGTCAATTATCATTGCGAAGATTGAATAAAAATATGTTTAATAAGTTTGGTGTAAGGCATAACTCGTCCAAGGCGACCTAATCGAGCAACCAAGACATAGGCGGTGTAGGACTTGAGCCGGGCATATCTCAGTAGATCAACTGAAAATACTTTTAACTTGTTTACTCATCAATCCTCACAGTTAAATACTCATCAAAATGCAGATCATTCAATATGCTAATTTCATTAAATGTGTGGGAAGAGGATGGACCACTATAATAATGGGCAAATCTTGGTTTGTTTTATGACAATTGCACAAAAATATGGTTAAAGTACTCAAGTCTTGGAATTGCGAGATTAGTTAATCAAAGTATTATTAGACAATGAAATATACATGAGTCAGTTGGTAGCTAACTCTTCAAAGGAAATAAAATGCCTTAAGCAAGTTTCTAAAATTTCTTTCTTTAACGATGATTTAGTCGTCACTCAATTATTACAAAAAATGAAGATTATTAAACTAAAAAAATATTTTACAATATCTAGTCAAAACACTTTTTGATATCATTATGAGATAAAAATTATAAGCATGGAATTTTCTATAGAAATATTCAATTTAAAAAATAAAATAAAAGAGAGAGAAATAGAAGAAAAAGGAAACAAATAAAAGAAGCTAAAGAAAGAAAAAAATAGTTTGAGTAGTAATGAGAATAGGGTCACAAAGGAGAGAAATTTTGGACATAAGTCATTTTTAACTAAGGAAATACTTAGTATATGGAAACTTTAGCTCTAACCCTATTATCTTTAGACACAATTGCAGGAAAGTTGATGTCATTCAACAACTATTTATTCACATAAAATTCTTAAAAGTTTATCATAGTCATCTATCTATGAGTTTTGAAGTTGATTTAAAACTCAATGATAAGTCTTCTAACAAAATTAGTAAATCTTCCTTAGCAAATTAAGTCAAGAATCAATGAGAAGAAAGAATTCACGTAGAAATGTGTAAATACCCTTAGAATTTGAATTTCTTATATTTATTGAAACTAGAGTAAAAAGGGAGTCTAATTAAGAGAACCAAACAAGGATAAGGACTAACGGGATAAGACTAAGCACATAGTAACTATCTTGAACTTCATTAAAAAAAAAGTTAACATAGGATCAGTTAATTTTGTTTTACCAATAGAAAACTCAAAACTCTACTATATTTCTTCCCATCTCATCTTAATTTGTCATGCAATATAAATAAATTTTGTAGCATTCAAAATCAACAACTCTCTCCTCATGACTTAGTTGACCCTATTTCATAAATCTCATTTGGTGTTCAAATTCAAACTATCCATTTATTTTTGACAAAGGCCCCCATGACCATCTTAAGCAAATGCATTATTTATTTTGCTATGAGCAAAAAACTATCCATTTATTTTTGACAAAGGCCCCCATGACCATCTTAAGCAAATGCATTATTTATTTTGCTATGAGCAAAGGTGACAATTTATCAGTTTGCTTATCACTAGTTTGATGATGAATCCTAATGGGATTCATTGGAAGAACTATCTTTAATTGTTTAGGGTTTAATTGTATGTTGAATACCTCTCTAAGAAATATCATTTGTGAAGCTTTTTGGACAAAGCAATATTAACATTACAAATGGCTAAAAGTGACTATTTATTTTCAAAGGTTCCATTGTGAGCGGTTGGTTGAGGCTCCCTCTCCAAAAGCTTACAACCGGCTTTTGAGCTATCGCAATATGCTAAAGGTTGCTATCTTAACCATTTAACCAAAATTTTGCATTCAATTACTATTTATGTTGTCATAAAAAGTATTTTGTGAGAAAGAAATTAAAGGATACATGTTACATGTGTTTGAGATCGAAGTTCTCAAGCACTCATATAAAAGGGTCTACTTGGGACAACTACAACTGTTTGAAGAAGCAATTGTGATGTTGCTACAGCAGAAGCTGTTGTACAAGAAATTGCAGTGTTTATTATAATTTATTTTTTTTTTAAGGAAAATTCAGACCGTAGATGTTTGGCAGCGCTCACGTGTGGCCATGTTGGGTTGCAGAACACTTCTTTCCTACCACAACTTCTCAAAAAAAGCAAGCAAAACAAAATTTTACCAAATGCATAAGTGGTGCGGAGCGAACCACACCACATTTCTACAACCACCTCGAACGATCGATCCGCCCATTTATCTATCACTCTCTCTTCTTTAGCTCTCTCTTGCTGCTAGCTAAGAATTGAGATTCAAGGGGAGAGAGAACTTCCATTCCTTTCATTCATTCTTTAATACTCCTCCCATAATAAGATTTCACTTGGATTGTATGAGCCCATATGAGACCCATGTCTTAAGAGATTCAACAATAAATAAATAAACACACACACACACACAAACCGCGTACCCGACCTATTGGTTGTTAGGTACATTAGATGTGGTTGGAAGCTTGTATAATAGCCTCTGGTCATTCCTTTAAAACATATAGATACACACACACACACACACACGACATTATTGATATTTAATTTGAAATAAAATGTATTTAATTATTTAAATAAAATATGATTATTTTTAAAAATATTCAAAATATTAAAAAAATATTTTGAAATTCTTTTTAAAAAATATATTAATCATTATAAATTAAAAAATAAAATTATGTAAGACATATTAAATAAAGTTATTTTACAACATAAAAAAATAAAAAGTAAAATAAAATAAAATTGATCTGAAATAAATCTACTAGCGTCATGATTAAAATTAACGTATAAAGCTTTGAAGCATTGAGGGCCCGTTTGGGGCAGCTTATAAGTTTGGTTCGCGCGTTTCACCAGCTTATACGGAATTGTGTTTGAGTTTTTACACTAAACACAGACCGCTGGTCAAACTCTTCGGCCCACCCGCCAGCCGCGTTTCAAGATAAACAGTTTATCATGAAACACACAAGCTGTCCCAAATACATCATGAGAATACGAGCGTTCTCTTTTGTAAAAATAAAAAAAAATAAAAACTGTTAATTTCTTAATATTACGTAAATTTTGAAAAAAAGTACAATTATTTTCATTTGGAAATTGGAATGTGGGGGAAAAAAAAATATTTGTTTGCTTTCGCAAGGCGGGCCCATTACCTTCCATTATTCCCGACCGGCGGAGCATCTGCCGGCATCGCCGTACGATGGAGAGCAAACCACTTCTACCGTCCAATCTAACGGATAAACGCCGTTTTAAACGATCGATGGGACGTCACATTCTAGTGAGGTAATCGGTTATTTTGGCTACAATAACTAAAAAACNGCGCACCCTCCAGTACAGTCAATCCAATTGAAGATCCAGTTCCACAATATCTCCAACCATCCCATGGAAGCCCTAGATGCTCCTCACCGGGCATCAAGGATTGACAGCTAGGCTAGTCCAGCTGGTCAACCCAAACTAACCAAACTGAACCATCCGAACTTATCCTGTCGACTTGAAGCTAACTAAGCTTAGCTAATCAAGCGTGAAGTTTTCAAGAAACAAGCCCATACTTGAAAAAACTAAAAATACCCTATTACGGACACCTCCAAACAAAGGCAAAAATATAATACCATTATCGTACCCTCTCCTATATAAATAGAGGAAGTATGTTATGAATAAGACAAATGTTTACTATTCTTTTCTCCCTCTTCCTCTCTCTCTCTCTATCTTCTTATTTACACTCTATTTTTTGGGTGTGATTCACGAGAAAATCTAGATTTAATATTCTAAAAACTGTGGTGAGCATGGATCGATCGTGTGAACAGTCCGAGTCCATGAAATAAGTACCGCTAAAGTAATTCCTGCCATCTCTGGAGGAGATGGAGACTCCTCTGTCAAGCTAGGCTTAGGATGCTTTGGTCAAGAGAGATATGCACAACCACCCTCACACCCTAACATAGCTCACATCCTCTCATATTCTTAACCATTGAAGAGTTGCCTTCAAAGGGTAATCCTTATAATGAAGCTATCATCGTGACCATTTTGATTGCCAATGATCAAATTGTTAGCATCCTCATCGACACTGGTAGCTCCATGAACATCCTATTCCAACTGGTGTTCTATAAGATGCGTATTAGGAGTGAAAAAATAATAGTTGCAACTGAGATACTCTATGGTTTTTCTAGTACGAGGAAGGAGGTGTTAGGTACTATCGCTTCATCGATTACCCAGGGAGAAAAAAACAAGCAGTTCACCAACATGGTGGACTTCATAGTGGTTTACTTGCCACCTATGATATTCTTTGGTCATCCCCTATTTAATTGTTTCAAGGTCGTTATCTCTACCTACCATGCAGCTGTGAAGTTCCCAAGCGACAAAGAGGTGATCAATGTCCACAGTAATCTTGAGCAGTCTCATGCCGATTTTCTTTAGGTAGTCAGAAGCGTTTGATGGGAACCCCTCGAGCTCGATAATGTAGGAGAAGGGGCCTTGAGACCAGCAAGATTACTCATTAGATCCATGCGACCAAAGGTGATACTAGTAATTTTTTCTGCTAAGTGAAGCTTTTGACGTAGGTCAAAAGAATGTGCTGATCAACACCCACTAGAACCATCAAAATGCCTTTTTCTGGTGTGTCATCGAGTTGTCGGAGATACTGAGCAATGTCACATATTATAGCTTGAACGATACCCGATGGTTTGACCAATGTAGCAGAAGATGAGGTGCAGCCGTCTATCTGGCCAAAATAATCATGGAGAAGGTCCAAAAGTTGTTGGAGGCCGGCTACATTCGAGAGGTCCAATACCAAACAGGGCGTAAATCATTGTCATGGTACAAAAAATGAATGACATGTGGAGGATGTTCATCGACTTTATCATTTTGAACATCACTTGCTTGAAGGACAACTTCCCCTTACCACGAATCAACACACTCATGGATGTAGCAACTAGCCATTCCATGATGAGCTTCCTCAAAACCTTCTTCTCCCACCATCAGATCAAGATGCATCTGATTGATGCTAAAAGACTGCATTCATCATAAGCAAGGAAGAGTATTGTTATATTGTAATGCTCTTTGGGATAAAAAATACTGGTGCTACTTATCAACATATGATGGATATAATTTTTGCTAGTAAGAAAAAATTAAAGTATATGTGGATGATATCTTAGTGAAAAAATGCTCGAGTGACAAGAAAGATTTAAGATAAACATTCAAAAGATTAATAAAATTTAAATGAAGCTCAATTTTCTCAAGTGGAGATTAAAATCATCCACAAGAAACTTCTTAGGCTATCTTATAACTCCGGTGGGAATCAATGCAAACCCATAAAGGGTTCAAGAGCTAATCAACATGTCATCTCCCTGAAACACTAAGGAAGTCCAAAAGTTGGCTAACTAGATCGAAGGCCTAAGCTAGTTCATCTCAAAATTCAACAACAAGTGCGCTACTTTCTTCAAAATATTGAGAAGAGTGAAGAATTTAGCCCGGTCGGATAAAAGTAAACAAACATTCACAAAATAAAAGGACTTTTTAGTGTCACCACCACTCCTTCAAAGCCCAAAGCCAAATGAAGAACTCTCTCTGCACTTGGGAGGCAGACTCGAGGCTATCAGCTTAGTTTAGTCTTAGAGGAGTAAGGGAAGCAAATCCCTATTTACTATGTAAGTTGAGTTCTCCGAGAAGCTGAGATCGAGTATTCAGTTATGGAAAAATTAACAATCTCTCTCGTTAATTCTGCCCGCAGGGTTCGCTTGTACTTCTAAATGCATCTTGTTAGGACTGTTACTAACCATCCACTCAAATCATTCCTTATCAAGATGGAACACTTTAACCAACTTCTTAAGTGGGCAGTAGAACTCAAGGAGTTTGATCTCTCCTATGTGCTCTAAACTGCCATCAAGCATTACACCATAGCCAATTTTCTGGCTAACATTTTTGAGCCAAATGTAAAAAGCGATGACCAACAACAATACCTAACTCCTACATATCGATAAAGCATCTTATCAAATTGGGGTGCAGCTTAGCCTTGCTATAACAAATTAGACATAAGATCAACTCTACCACTCAATAAAAATGACATTCATAGTCATGAGACATCAAGTGAGCATGAATATCTAATTGTCAGGTTACAGTTCTTTTATAAGATGGGCACATGACACATTCTCTTAAAGTCTGACTCGTAACTGGTGATCAATCAGGTAAATGGGTGATTCAAAGTTAAAGGTAAGATGATAACCAAATACCTCAACAAAGCCAATACAAAGTTGGGGAAATTTAAAGGTTTCAATATTAAATATGTCTCTTGAGCTGGCAACCAGGTAGCAGGCCTTTGATTTACTTACATCTTCTTAGGGGAGGAGATGCTCTAAAGGCTTATCTAACCGACCATAGAGAAAACTAAGGTGATGGAACTGAGAGACAATAGATCAAAGAGCTAGATAGATCCATACATCATACTTCTTGAGATTATAAAGATCTAAGAATAAGTAATTGAGCCAAATTGCTTAAAAATTAAGACAACCAAATATTTTATGATTGAGAAAAATCTTTTTGAAGGTCAGTCATCTCAGTGTACTTGAGATGCATCAAATAAGATGAGGCAAAAGATGTCATCTGAGAAGTACATTTAGGATAACATCGAAGCTACTCTAGATAAAAAAAAAATTTAGCATACCATGTGTAAAAGTAAGGATATTTATAGCCTACACCACAAAAAGATGTTGAAGGATTCTCAAGGAGGTATAAATAACGTCAAAAGTATGCACCACTACAATAACAACCTGCTCATAAATTTTGGCCCATTATCAATCCCTGGCTATTCTTTGTCTTAGAACTTGATACTCTTGGGCACTTTCCCTCATCACGAGGCTAGTGAAAGTTGCTGCTCATAAATTATTTCTCTAGGTGGATTGAGACTAAGGCATTTACTCAGATTATTGTGGAGGTCATTCAAAATTTCATCTTGACAATCTAATATGTTGATATGGGATGCCACTCATAATTATCACAGACACCGCAATATAATTCTAAAGGAATTTTATCAAATTTAGGGGATCACCTTAAAGTTCACATCCATCCTCCATCCTCAAATGCATGGACAAGTCGAGGCAGCCAATAAATTTATCCTAAGTTTGCTAAGGAAAATGAAGGTTGAAGGAGTTGAGGGAAACTGACTTGAGATTCTACCATCTGTTCTTTGGGTAATTCAAACGACATCTCTACGGACATATGACTAACCACATTTACATTCTAACACGAGGAGGATGCGTTGTTGCCAATTGAATATAAATATCATAGTCAGAGAGTGGTGGCAACCTTAACATTCCATGAAGTTGACTTGGTCGAGTGGTAAGAAAGTAATAATGAAGGAGTGATGATACTCATGCTCAACCTTATAGAGGAGACACAAGTGGAATTAGCTCTCAAACAGAAGAGGTAAAAAGACAGATGACGCGATACTACAATAAGCATATTTTGGAGAATACTTTTGCCATTTGGGACCTTATGCTGAAAAATGTTGACACAAGCATGCGAGGACAAGCTATAAGGGCTAGATGTGGACCGGACCATTTATCATCGACAAGCGGGTCACCCCTAGAATGTATAAACTAAAAATTAACATAGGAAAAATGGTGCCTCAAACATGGAGTGAAGACAATTTGAAGATATTCTATTCTTAAGAAAAGTTTTGTATCTCGACAAATAAAAACGTGTTACGATTCCTACCTTTGTATTTTATTATAAATTTTATAAAAAATGAATGATAATTTTTTTTTTCTAATTATGCATACAAACCCAAAGCTAGCCAACTCTCTCGGAACTTGGAAAGGTTATGCAAGAGATCATTGAGTTTGGCCGATACTCGGGGAACTCGAATCGACCCACTAACTGTGCTTCCACCAGAGCGAAAAAGATGACAATGGTGGGTAACTTTCTATCAGTAAAATCTCTAAAAAACTTATAATGACGCTCGATGTTCAATTAGATGATTGCAAAAGATTTAACCCATAAAAGTCATGCATCATAAAAACTCATGTATCATACCTCTGAATGGATCAAGCTCCGGTAGCAATATTCTCTACCCATTAGCCACAAGGCCATAAAAGCAATTCAGTTATCATTGCGAAGATTGAATAAAGAACTGTTTAATATGTTTGGTGTAAGGCACAACTCGTTCAAGACGACCTAATCGAGCAACCAAGACATGGGCGGTGTAGGACTTGAGCTGGGCATATCTCAGTAGATCAACTGAAAATATTTTTAACTTGTTGACTCATCAATCCTCACAGTTAGATACTCATCAAAATGTAGATCATTTAATATGCTAATTTCATTAAATGTGTGGGAAGAGGATGGATCACTATAGCAATGGGCAATTCTTGGTTTTGTTTTATAACAATTGCACATAAAGTACTCAAGTCTTGAAATTGCGAGATTAATTAATCAAAGTATTATTAGACAATGAAATATATATGAGTCAGTTGGTAGCTACCTCCTCAAAGGAAATAAAATGCCTTAAGTAAGTTTCTAAAATTTCTTTCTTTAATGATGATTTACTCGTCACTCAATTATTACAAAAATGAAGATTATTAAACTAAAATAAAATTTTACAATATCTGCTCAAAACACTTTTTGATATCATTCTAAGCCAAAAATTATAAGCATATAATTTTCTATAGAAATATTCAATTAAAAAAATAAAAGAAAAGAGAGAAAAATAGAAGAAAAAAGAAAAAAAATAAAAGAAGATAAAGAAAGAAAAAAAAAATCATTTGAGTAGAATGAGAATAGGGTCACAAAGGAGAGAAATTTTGGGCATGAGTCATTTTTAACTTAGGAAATACTTACTATATGGAAACTTTAGCTCTAACCCTATTATCTTTAAACACCATTGCAGGAAAGTTGATGTCATTCAACAACTATTTATTCACATAAAATTCTTAAAAGTTTATCGTAGTCATCTATCTATGAGTTTTGAAGTTAATTTAAAACTCAATGATAAGTCTTCTAACAAAATTAATAAATCTTCCTTAGCAAATTAAGTCAAGAATCAATGAGAAGAAAGAACTCACGTAGAAATGTGTAAATACCCTTAGAATTTGAATTTCTTATATTTGTTGAAACTAGATTAAAAATGGAGTCTAATTAAGAGAACCAAACAAGGATAAGGACTATTAACGGGATAAGACTAAGCACATAGCAACTATTTTGAACTTCATTAAAAAAAAGTTAACGTATGATCAATTAATTTTGCTTTACCAATAGAAAACTCAAAATTCTACTATAGTCCAGAGAAGCTAGACTAAACATAAATTGGGATATTAGTTATTTCTTCCCATCTCATCTTAATTTGTTGTGCAATATAAATAAATTTTGTAACATTCAAAATTAATAACTCTCTCCTCAAGACTTAGTGGACCCTATTTCATAAATCTCATTTGGTGTTTAAATTCAAACTATCCCTTTATTTTTGACAAAGGCCCCCATGACCATCTTAAGCATATATATTATTTATTTTGCTATGAGCAAAGGTGACAATTTATCATTTTGCTTATCACTAGTTTGATGATGAATCCATATGGGATTCATTGGAAGAACTATCTTTACTATCTTTAATTTTTTAGGGTTTAATTGTAGGTTGAATACCTCTCTTAGAAATATCATTTGTGATGCTTTTTTTACAAAGCAATATTAACATTACTAATGGCCTTCATGTGATCTACAATAAAAGTGACTATTTATTTTCAAAGGTTCCATTGTGAGCGGTTGGTTGAGGCTCCCTCTCCAAAAGCTTACAACCGGCTTTTGAGCTATCTCAATGTGCAAAAGGTTGCCATCTTAACCATTTAACCAAAATTTTGCATTAAATTACTATTTTTGTTGTCATAAAAGTATTTTGTGAGAAAGAAATTAAAGGATACATGTTAAATGTGTTTGAGATCGAAGTTCTCAAGCGCTCATATAAAATGGTCTATTTGGGATAACTACAGTTGTTTGAAGAAGCAATTGTGAAGTTGTTACAACAGAAGCTATTGTACAAGAAATTGCAGTGTTTATTATAATTTATTTTTTTAAAGAAAATTCAGACCGTAGAGTTTTGGCCGCGCTCACGTGTGGCCATGTTGGGTTGTAGAACACTTCTTTCCTGCCACGACTTCTCAAAAAAAGAATGCAAAACAAAATTTTACCAAATGCATAAGTGGTGCGGAGCGAACCACACCGCATTTCTACAACCACCCTGAGTGATCGATCCACCCATTTATCTATCACTCTCACTTCTTTAACTCTCTCTTACTACTAGCTAAGAATTGAGATTCAAGGGGAGAGAGAACTTCCATTCCTTTCATTCATTCTTTAATTACTCCTCCCATAATAAGATTTCACTTGGATTGTATGAGCCCATATGAGACCCATGTCTTAAGAGATTCAACAATAAATAAATGAACACACACACACACACAAACCACGTATCCCGACCTATTGGTTGTTAGGTACATTAGGTGTGATTGGAGGCTTGTATAATAGCCTCTGGCCATTCCTTGAAAACATATAGATATAAACACACACACACACAATATTAATAATATGCTCGAAAACCAACGGTCATTTTTTATCATTTTTTTTAAATATTTTTATTTTATTTATATTTTAATTTGAAATAAAATGTATTTAATTATTTAAATAAAATATGATTATTTTTAAAAATATTAAAAATATTAAAAAATATTTTGAAATTCTTTTTAAAAAATATATTAATCATTGTAAAATAAAAAAAATAAAATTATGTAAGACATATTAAATAAATTTATTTTACAGCATAAAAAAAATTAAGTAAAAAATAAAATAAAATTGATCTGAAATAAATCTAATTAGCATCATGATTAAAAATAACGTATAAAGCTTTGAATCATTGAGGCCCCGTTTGGGGCAGCTTATAAATGCGGGCGGCGTACCATTTGGTTCGTGAGTTTCGTCAGTTTATCCGGAACCGCATTTGGGTTTTTACACTAAACACAGACCGCGGGTCGAACCCCTCGGCCCACCCGCCGGCCGCATTTCAGGATAAGTAGTTTATCCTAAAACGCACAAACTGTCCCAAACGCATCTGGAGAATACGAGCGTTCGTTTTTGTAAAAATAAAAAAAATAAAAACTGTTAATTTCTTAATATTACGTAAATTTTAAAAAAAAGTACAATTAGTTTCATTTGGAAATTGGAATGTGGGGGAAAAAGAATATTTGTTTGCTTTCGCAAGGCCGGGCCCCATTACCTTCCATTATTCCCGACCNTTTAGGCCGAATCTTCTTAAATGACAAGCTAGATTTAGCTAAGGCTCTTTTTGGCAACGGATTTAATAATTTCTGTAAATTTTGATTTGTAGAGTGAATAAATGATATTTATTTGAGCAGACACGTTCACTTGTAAGGAATGAAACATATATTGACATGAAAAGTAATTTGTGGCATTGCATAAGTGAGTTATCTCAATCTGTCTCAAATAACTACAACTTGTTATTGTAGGATATAACATTGTTGAATGAGAAACAATGTAGCCCAGATTTGCATTGGCTATGAAAAAATTTAGAGAAGCCTTATTGTTCTTTCTTCTGTTGGAGACTTCTTCATAAGATAACATGTGTTAACTACATGACGTTTCAATTGTTCATATTAAAATTGTTATGTTGTTTTACACTGAAGGAACTTGAAATGGTTTATATTGTGCAAAATTTAAATTGAGGCTTCTCATTTTAATGCAGCAAAAAAAAATAAAGGCAATAGAATGAACTTTACGGAGCAGGGGTTTTATGATGTTGCATATGAAAGCAAGCATATATAGTTATATTATTCATAACAATATGTAGGAAGGGCAGAACTATGGTGGGGAGGTTGTGTAGTTGAGTTAATTGGTTACAATGATTGGAATGCTTTATAATGTATTTGTTTCAAATGAGATTTTTTCTTTAAAAGTTGGTGGTAATAATTGCAATGCTTTATGATGCAGTTCATATGAAAGTTTATTTTTTTTATTCTACAAAACTTTTATTGACTGATAGACCATGGCTATCAACTACAAGTGCTTGATCAAATCGTATACATCTTTTAGGAAATTCCACTTTATTTGTATTCATTAAAGCTTTTCAATGACCCAAATAAGATAATTTTTTTTAGAGATGGTGATGGAGACATTTCCTTTGATATACAATTGAGATGCATACGTTTATTTTTTTCAAAATTTTTATTTGCTTTATAGTGATAGAGTTCTCTTTATAGAGATGCTAGAGTAACTGCCTTGCTCACTTCATTTGGGCTGGAAAGTTTTTGGCAGCCTGTATAGGCATGGAAATGGCATCATTTACCATTGGAAATGGCATCATTTACCTGTATCCTCTTATTTACAAATTATCACATTGGCATCATTTACCATTGGGAATTTATGCTTTTCAGGCTGAGCATTGTCCTGCTTCAAATTGTATTAAAGCATTGTTTGACAATAGCTCAACTTTAGCATTAGAGAGCTATATTGGCTTTTAGCTAAGCTGGTCTTGCAGTTTAACCGTAAAGTTGTCTTTACAAATTTTAAGCATGTGGTAATGTGCAATGTGCAATGGTGGCTTGTTGGCTTGCTTAAGGATGTGTGGTGTGCATTAGAGAGCTATATTGGCTAATAAAGCATGAAAGCTTGTTGGCTTGCTTAAGGATGAGGTAATGTGCAATGGTGGCAGTTTAACCTGAAAAACATGCTGGATTGTCATAACTTGAAAAGGATGTGGTAATGTGCAATGTGCAATGGTAGCCATGCTTGTGCAATGGTGGCAGTTTAACTTGCATCTTGGCATGGCTGCTACAATACTGAATGGGGCAATTAACTTTTTTTTTATTCTGAAGTTGGAGCCTGATTTGGGCAAGTAATTGTAGAATATAAAGAATGTTTTGTAGGCACTGGGCAGAACTTGCTATTTGTCTATGACGTTTTGTAGGCGCTGGGTTGATAGGAAATACTGCTTGGCTCTTACTTTCTCCGTTTCTTTTTANATATATATATATATATAGGATGCGTAGTTTTTTTAAAAAAATTAATTGACTACAAGGCTACAAAGATTTATAATGAGTTAAAGTTTTAATTAAAAAACCGAATAAAAATGATTAACTTAGATTTAAATGATATTTTAATATAAACAATAATTTTTAAATCTTGCCTCAACCCTTAAGATCTCATGGTCATGTAATTAGGGTTGTAAAAACTACTCTTTCTTCGTGAATAACTTGTGTTCAGCTCGCTGAGCAAAATAGCCGAACACGAATACACTTTTTGAGTTCGAAATATAAACTAGCCGAACACGAGCTAAGTCTGGGCTCGCTAGTGTTCGGCTCATTTGCACCCCTACACATAGCACGTTACCTATGGATGAGAAGATGAATTTGACTATTAAAATGTGATAATGAGTACTACTTTCATATGATATTTGTAATTATGAAAGTTCAGGTATGAGATATGTAAATATGAAAGTTTTGAATGTTATGTACGTATCTAAAAGCCCCAAATTAATATTACCGTGCAAGCGAATAATAAATATATTATATTTATGTTTTTTCTATAAATTTTAAAATTTTAACAACATTTTGTTGAAAATTTTATATACAAAATCATTATGACATATTTTAAGAAAATGATTTGGCAACTTGCTTCAAGTATTAGTGGAGTGTGTAGCCAATTTTCTCCTGGGGCTTGGCTTCTAGTGCAAAGTCATGAGTTCAAGCTATTATCCATAATACATGCATGCATCTATAGAAAATTGTTACAACAGAATTAGAGTTTTATTATATTTTCTTTAACTTTTCAAGATGTAATTTTTATGCTGAATCATCTAAAGAAAATAACAAGAACAAAATTTTTTTTTTTATTTTGTCTTTCCATTTCTCCTTATTTATACTTTATTCCTTGGATGTGATTCACATTCATGATCATATGAGCCTTGATTTCAATAAGTATGCACTCAAAGTAAGTGTCTCAATAAAAAAAAGTAAATGAAATTGAATATGGCTCAATCTAAGTTCAAATCAGCATATATTGAATAATCAAAATGTAGTCAAAGATTTGGGTGCATCAATTGGATATTCAAACAACCTCATATTTAGGATATTTTTCTTGTACAAAGCTTGGTTTAAAAGGGAGGAGGTAATTTACGATTGAGTTAAGGCATTTTTTGCTTTCTTTGTTAAGCTCCCCCTACTAGACTTGGCTCATTATTCAATGCATGCACTAATAGTCTTTTATTCAGGTAGAGTGTTTCTTTTCAGAACTTTCATATGAACTTTTAGAGTCTTGGGTTTGAGTCTTTACGAGAAATAAGACACGAGCATGAGTCTCAAGGAGCTTGATGCTTGAGGACTTCATAATGAGGACTATGTGCTGATATTCATGCATCATGCCTTAATTTCAAATATATTTTATTAAGTAGATTTAAAATCATGCATATTTATGAGAAGCTTGACCAATTTTTTGTATTTTTGGAGTTGTAGCCAATTCAATAGTGTTTGGCCAATTATTGTTTATTTAGTGTGTTTATTTTATCTTAAGCATTACCTTTTTTTTCATGTAATTTGTCTTTTCATGATCATGATTAGGCTATTAGGATATTTTTTTGTTATAAAATATTTATTTTAAAAAATTTACTTTAATAAGAATTAGGATAAAAACTTTTAAGATTTTAAATCAATAAATCTTTTTTCTATTTTTACTTTCTTTTATGGCATTCGAGCCAGTTTATAATGATCATAACTGCAAGGCTTTATCCCCTTACATAATAATAGGTTATCCGCACTTAAGATATCTTAGATAATTTCATTCATATTGCTTGTCCATAGGGGAAGTATTCTTACTTGCTTAACCTGACTGGACAAACAAATGCTTTATATGCTTAGGTGGTTTTATCTAGCATATTTAGAGTGTTAGAAGCAGTTCTGACTAAGACATGATTATGAATTATTTGTGGGGGTGGTTTAGTATTATAGCCAGGTCTTGTAATCATTTTTTACTCTATAGGCCTCTCTATTATACCCTTGATAGATATAAATCCTAGTCTAACATTTTCTACTTAAGAAGAGTCATGGAATCTTATATGTATCATTCTATTGACTTTGGGGCTACTAAGCCAACCTAGATGACAATACTCACAGGTTGTTGATAAGTTGTCCTGATCTGGTTGGGTCAACTACTTTTCTGAACTAATTGACTTTGTGTCTTCATAGTCTGGGACAACAGATATGTGGATTCGTGACTGAGCTATTTCAACCTTTTAGCACTTTTTATCTACTATTTGCTACCCCATTTGGGCCCTTATTATTCTCATTTTTTAAAGTTATGTAATATTCTCGTAGGCCCTCTTTATTAAAAGGAGAGCGACTTATCAAGTTATAATGCTTCATTCTATACTCGTTAGCCTATTGACACTCTTATAATGTAAAGTTTTCCCTCTGCTGAGATGAAATAAATCACATTGAAGGCCTATTCTTTTTATGGAGTCAATTTTAAGAAACTGTAACCTCTTTTATCGAGGGTTTTCTCGGGTGTCTCTCATAATATAATTGATCAAGTGAATACATCATCATGGATGATACCTCTCACATTAAAAAAAATTTGATTTTATCTTTTGGTTTGGTTTCAAAGATCTTTTTATAGGATCTTACTCATATATTTTCTTAGGTCAAATATTGTCAAATTTATTTTTCGACCATTCTTCTACGGTTTATGTTACGAGGATTTTTTTTCATATATTTTCTTCTTAGATTTTTTTTCAATTTCAACCTTTTCTTTCTTCCTTTACATTTCTAAGTGAGGGTTACTTAGAAAATTAGATCTGAAAAGGACAAATGTTAAGAAGGCCATTTTGGTTAGAAAAAAAGGGGCACGAATACACCTTGGCAATTCTATTGGGGATTGAGATTACCTCTCTATACTTAGAGTTATGTTTGCTTTGATCTGAACCTTACTTTTAGTGATTCCTTTCTGATTATTTTTTATTTATATGATCTTGATTGAATTTGACCATTTTCTTTCTTTCATGGCGTAGTCTCTAGGGTTAGATAGCCAATGCAACTCCAGTCCCTTATTTTCCCTCAACACTGTAGTTATATACTTCAGCTACTTGGTGCTATCATAAATATTTTATCAGCATCCTAGTTATATGCTGGTGGGGAATTTTTTTTGTTTTGATGTTGATATTTCTACCATAAATCTTGAAAGATTTCTATCTAAATGATCAAATATGTTATTTGAAGAATAATATACTGCCCTGAGAAGTAGAAATATTACCTTAAAAATATCTAATCATTGTGATAGAAAAAATCAGTAAGATTTATGAGCCTACGTTAAACAGAGAAATTTCCTATCTTATAGATGAAATATGGGATTTATTTTATTTTGGGGTCTAGTATATTTACAAGGGCAAACTCTTATAGTTAATTACATCTAAGAAGACCCTCATATTTAAATACATCTTAGAAGTTGTAGACTTTGAGAAAAGTCTCGATTAAAGTATTGGGTTATATTGTGCAAGATTTCAATATTGATGTTTTCAAATAAAAAGATTCAAGATTGAAGATATTTTTAAAGTGAGGGAGTTTCAGGGTTTGAAAATATTTTCTTAGAATGCAAAGATTGGGACTTACAGTCCAACATCAATGTATCGTGAAAAGGACCAAGAAGGGGATTAACAAAATTTAGGAAGAGCATGCACCTTGGGGTTGAAATTTGAAGATCATTAAATGAATTTGGTTTGATTTGATTAGGTTTGGGTTTGGGTTTGATTTGAAAATTTTAATGAAGAAAAGGTTTGATATGAAGGGGTTTGAGTTGATTGTTTTGGTTTAAAAGAGTTGGGTTCAAGGTTTTGATTTGAAGATTTATTTGAAAATGTTTAGTTTGAAAGGTTTGAATTGAATTGAAAGGTTTTATTTGAGGGATTAGTTTGAAAGTGTGAAAAGGTTTGATTTAAATGTTGGTTTAAGGTTTTGTTTGACTGGTTGATTTTAAAAGCTAGAAAAAGATTTCTAGATGGAAAATAAAGAGTCAAACCCTAAGAAAAATAAAAACTTTATAAGGAGGATAAAAAGGTGGAGTAACATAAATTTGGGTATTCCATCATCCTGAGTTCATTAGTTGCCTTAGACTATTAACCAACCAGGTAGAAAGAGATCTTTACTATTACCATAATGATGATGAATGCATATCTTCTTAACTATTAGGTGATTAGAGGTGCCTTTGAATGTAACCATGAGTTACTTTATTCTAGGACACTACATAGTGTAAGGGGGTTACAGTCATGGGGTTTTTCAATTATAGTCCTTAGCCATAACTTGGGAAATCTAGTAAGCTAACCTATGAATCTAGACTTAGATGATTCTAGGGGTATGTGTGATCTTAAGTTTCATTTCTGAATTGGTTAACTTATGATTCATAATTGATCTACCTAGGTGTGATTTCTATTGTTTAAGTTAATGAATTTTATATTTTTTAATGAGTTTAATATTTTAATTTTTATTTATTTAAACTCTTAGTTTGTCAGTTAACATGAAAATTAGGGTATTCTAATATTGGTGTATTGTATTTAATTTTATAGTCTAAGTTGATGTTCTTTATTAACTTCTATCTTTAAGTTTAGTTTACAATGTTGGTTTAATGTTTATAGTTGAATTTTTATAGAAAATTACTAGTTTATATGATTATAAATGATAATTTACAAACAAAAAGATCGTAAGCTTAAAGGGGTGGCCTGTAATGCTTGACAAAATTATGAATTTTAGGTAATTGAACAGTTGTAAGCCTATATATTTCAAAGATGTGATTATTTAAAAGATTTAGAAAATGAAAAAAAAAAGTGCTTTGAAACATTTAAGTTTTAAGAGATTCACAGTTTAAGTATTTTTTTAGAGTTAAAGTTTTTTAAATGCATAAGGTTTCAAAAGTTTTAAATTATTTTGAAAGTTTAAGGTGTTTTAAGGGTTTAAAGTATTTTGAATTCTTAAGTGTTTAAAAGTTTTAAATTAATTTGAAGGGTTTTAAAGTGTTTTTGAATTTTTTGTAAGTGTTTAAATTTTTTAAGGTTCTTTAAATGGTTTGAAAATGTTTAAAAGTTCTAAGTTGTTTTAAAAGGTTTTAATTGTTTTGATTTGAAGTATTTGAAAGTCTTAAGTTGTTTTGAAGGTTGAAGTTATTTTAAAAGATTTTAAAGTGTTTTTAATTTCAATCATTTGAAAGTTTTAAGTTGTTTTGAAGGTTTTAAAGTGTTTTTAATTCTTAAGTGTTTTAAATTTGTATTTTATTTTAAAAGATTTTAAAGTGTTTTAAAATTTTAAAAGGTTTTAAGAAGTTTAAAATTTTAAATTTATTTTATGAAGTTGAAAAGTTTTAAAATTCAAAAGTTTAAAGTGTGTTAAAGTGTTTAAAATATTTAAAATATTTTTAATTTAAAATTTTAATGGAAATTTACAAGCAATTTAGGTTAGGTTCTCTAAATTTATATCTTAATCATAGGAGCTTACAAGTGACATATCCTAAGCTCATCAATATACCATACCTTTAAATTTCACAGAATATAAAGATGAAGAGATCAATTTTTTATTTTAATCACATAATTAGCATGAAGGAAATTTCTTAACACATAGACGAGATTTCACATGGAGGAAGCTACATATAGAGAAAAATCTACATGAAGATTTCTACAAAAGCATGAAGACTACACATGATGAAGTTTTCACATGAAGTAAAATTACATATGAAATCTACACATGATTCTTTCAAGTTCATGGATTTAATACATGGACAAATCATATGAAACATAGACATCGAATTAAACTATACATGAATGGAAAAAAAAAACATAGTGAACTCACATTGTGAAGACTACATATATATGGAGAAATTACATAGAAAAATCTACTTGGTGAAGTCTACATATGTATGGAGAAAGTACAAATTGAATCCACATAGTGAAAACTATATGTGGAGGGAAAAATTACATAGTGAATCTACATATTATACATGGAACAAACTATTTTACATGAAAGAACTTATGGGTAAAACTGCACATGAGAAATAACTTAACGTCATATAAATTACGTTTAATAAATAAATTTACTTAAGTAAAATACATGGTGCAAATTGACTTCACATAGGGAAATCAATTGAAGTTGAACATCACATAAATAAAATTCTCATGAGATTAACTTCACATAAGCAAGAAACATGAAAACAGTGTGCAGAGAAAGAAGGATAATGTAGTGTTGTTAGGATTTGGCCATGTCAATGAGAAGAAGATGAGAAAAAGAGGGAGGGAAGAAGAGAACAAGGTTGGTGGTTTTTTCGGCTAAGAGAAGAAGGTGAGGAAGAGAGAGAAGGAGGAAAATGGTGGTGAGAAGAGGAGGAAAAAGAAGAAGATAAGAAAAATAAGAAAAGAAGAAGAAGAGTGTGGTGTTGAGAAGAAGAGAGGGTAAAGAAGAAGTGAAGAAGAAGATGTAGTGATAAGAAGGAGAGCAGGGGAAGAAGAAGAGAAAGATAAGAGAATAAGAGAAGGAGAAGAAAGGCCATATAATTGAGAAGCCAGAGAACTTAGGAGAAGGAGATCAAATTATACAGGGGGCATTAGAGTGGGAAAATGAATGAAGGAGAGGAGCAGAGAAGTGGCTAAATCCTTTATTTCTTTGTGTTTTTTGTGTTCCTCTCAAATGAGAAACCTAGACTCTTTTAATGCCTCAAAAATGAAACTTCATAGCGAGAATATTTGATACACAAATGGAAGGAACGGTTGGGTCAGTGGTGTAATTACATCAAAGGTTGGCATTATTACACCAACTAATTGGTTGCAGTGGTGTAATTATGCCACATTCAAGCATGATTATGCTTGGGATGGTGCATATGCACAGAGCAGTGCAAAGGCGTCACACACTTAGCTTGTGTGAGTGGAGTGATGTTGCTTACCTACACCACATCTGTAATAGTTATGCTACTAATTCCATAACTATGCCAACATGTGGCATAGCTAAGTTGATAGGAAAATTTTTTTAATTGTTTTTATTTTTGGTTTTAATTGTTGGTGAGCTCTTCTCAAGTCCTGAAAGTTGTTTTTCATGGAACATCTACCCAATGATGGAGGAGAAAAAATGTTTAGTAATAAAAATTGACTAAAAGTGAGGTCAGCATACACCATAAACTAAATTGAGCTATTTTCCTCAACATTCCAGGTGACATGTCTTCATGTGTCCCTAATGCTTGTTATTAATTCCTTAGTATTCAATCGTATGCTTTATGCTACCTAGTTTTATTTTCCTCAACATCCTACTTGTACTCCTCACTTTACCTAGTATTGTTTTCCTCAGCATACTAAGTGTCATGTCTTCGTGTGTCCCTTACATAATCGGATGATATGCTTTGTATTACCTGGCGTTATTTTTCTCAGCCTCTCAGTAGTATGTTTTGTGCTACCTGGTGCTATCTTTTTTAGCATTTTAGTTGTAACCTTCACACTACTTGGTGTTATTGTACCTATTTTATGAGCATTCCATTTATACACTTCATGCTACCTGGTGCTATTTTTCTTAATATTTTAATTCTATGATCTGCAATATTTGATTTCTTTTTGTACTTATATCCACTATGCTTCAGTTATATATTTCATGCTACTTGATATCGTCATACTTATATGTAGTCCCTTTTTTCTGAAAAGAAATGACTGCTCAAAAAGTGATTATCATTGAGTCCATTGAGTGAGACATTTTATTCTTGTCTTCTATTATTTTCCATGTAGATAAGTGCATGAACACATTTTCTTGTGTCCACCAATTGACACAAATTATTATTGAGAATCATATTCTCATCAAGCCTTTAACATTATGCCCTTCTTATATGACTAAGAGTCACACACCTTGCTACCTTATTATGGTCGCTTGAGTTGTGACAAATTTTTCTTCGATGAAGAGGCTGGAAATTGATGATGAGATGTCACAACATCCTTATTTATTTTAGCAGACTGTCAAGGATGTCTCTATTATTTTGTAAACTATCATGTTTTGCTAGGTTGCCCTTTATGAGCATTGCTTTAGTGGCATCTGAGACAACTAATGCTCCCGTGAATGTGTATGTTTTTGACTCAATGATTTCTTTTCTAGGCCAACTAATATTTTTTCTACCCATAAATCAAGTGAGAGAACTAAAAAGATGAGGAATAGGTTGTTGTGAGCTCAGAAGTAGTCGTTCTAAGAGACCCTTGTATCGGCATCTATACAAGAGGTGGCATCAATATTTGTAAACCTTAACGAATTCCAAGTTTTGACCATTTGTCACACAAATCACTAGATAATCTACTTATTTCGTATGTGACCCAGACACTGCTAGGTTTGTAGTCTATATGAATGTTGTTTCTGCTTGATTTTTCACATAGAAGATTGATGTAATGATGAAGTTGCTCAAAGTGAAGAGCAAGGTCAATGGCAATGTGTTCTTACTTACATTGATCGAATTTTTGACAAAAGATGCAGGAACGCTTGTATCACTCCCATCTTGTTATTCCATTTAGGAGGAGGGTAAGAGGGTCCAGTAAGGTTGCAACAACTACCTACACGACCAACTTTCTCATTCAAAATGTGCTCTCATCTCAACATTATCTCATGTATTCCATGGTGATGATCGAGCTGGACTCAAAGGATGATGTTTTTGTTGACTCAAGTAATCTCCATAAATTATATTGAGATGATATTGATGATGATGATCCATTTAAGGATCGCTCATATTAGATTGAACCTCAACTTTTTGATCATGTTGATGAGTCTTATGATTAGGATGGTTCCTTTGTGTCTCCTATTAAGGATATAAAGTGGATCTAATTGTAGAGTGATATGAAGCTTCTGCATAGAGCATGAAAACCAACTATTCATGATAAGAGAAAGATATCATTACTCATGATGTTGATAATGCCTCTATAGTTGACACTCAGGTTAACAACCATGGCCAATTTTACTGAATTAAACCATATTATTCTTGTTCACCCTAAGAAGCTACCGACACTATTGAGTGTTTATGAAGTGGTGATGATTTTCTTTTGAGTTTTCAGATACAATTGTGAAGTCCCTATTAGAGCTCGAGATCTTTCTAGTCCTTTTCATGAAAGAGAGGGCTAAGCCCCTTTTAAGATGAGTTTAACATTTTCTTCTCTCACGTTGGCCTCTTGTTAGGCACTATTAATCATAGTTTCTCATTATACATGAGGACCCCAGTGCGTAGAAACTTATTAAACCATATTTTAGTGGGTCCAGTTGTGTTAGTGAATATAATCAACACCAACAATTTTGAGCTACTTTATCTCAACTCAAGACATTTAGGTCTTGATCAACTCATACTTTAATGTTTCAATAAGAATGCTCAGGCCACCATTGGCTCTATTTTTCTTTCTCCTCGGCTTGGAGACTTGAAGACAAATGCCAAATTCTATGCAATTGACAACGAGAGTTCTTTTAGGGCATAGTTGGATTGCTGTGGATTCACACTTACAAGATTGTACCTTTATATTAGTGGATTAAGTACNCAAGGAAGAGGCTGGAAATTGATGATGAGATGTCACAACATCCTTATTTATTTTAGCAGACTGTCAAGGATGCCTCTATTATTTTGTAATCTATAATGTTTTGCTAGGTTGCCCTCTATGAGCATTGCTTTAATGGCATCTGAGATCACTAATGCTCCCGTGAATGTGTATGTTTTTGACTCAATGATTTCTTTTCTAGGCCAACTAATATTTTTTCTACCCCTAAATCGAGTGAGAGAACTAAAAAAGATGAGGAATAGGTTGTTGTGAGCTCAGAAGTAGTCGTTCCAAGAGACCCTTGTATCGGCATCTATTCAAGAGGTGGCATCAATATTTGTAAACCTTAACGAATTCCTAGTTTTGACCATTTGTCACACAGATCACTAGATGATCTACTTATTTTGTATGTGACACAGACACTGTTAGGTCTGTAGTCTATATGAATGTTGTTTCTGTGTGATTTTTCACATAGCAGATTAATCTAATGATGAAGTTGCTCAAAGTGAAGAGCAAGGTCAATGGTAGTGTGTTCTTACTTACATTGATCGAATTTTTGACAAAAGATGCAGGAACTCCTGTATCACTCCCATCTTGTTATCCCATTTAGGAGGAGGGTGAGAGGGTCCAGTAAGGTTGCAACAACTACCTACACGACCAACTTTCTCATTCAAAATGTGTTCTCATCTCAACATTATCTCAGGTATTCCATGGTGATGATCGAGCTGGACTCAAAGGATGATATTTTTGTTGACTCAAGTAATCTCCATAAATTATATTGAGATGATATTCATGATGATGATCCATTTGAGGATCGCTCATATTAGATTGAACCTCAACTTTTTGATCATGTTGATGAGTCTTATGATTAGTATGGTTCCTTTATGTCTTCTATTAAGGATATATAGTGGATCTAATTGTAGAGTGATATGAAGCTTCTGCATAGAGCATGAAAACCAACTATTCATGATAAGAGAAAGATATCATTACTCATGATGTTGATAATGCCTCTATAATTGACACTCAGGTTAAGAACCATGGCCAATTTTATTGAATTAAACCATATTGTTCTTGTTCACTCTAAGAAGCTACCGACACTATTGAGTGTTTATGAAGTGGTGATGATTTTCTTTTGAGTTTTGAGATACAATTGTGTGGTCTCTATTAGAGGCCGAGGTCTTTCTAGTCTATTTCATGAAAGAGAGGGCTAAGCCCCTTTCAGGATGAGTTTAACATTTTCTTCTCTCACATTGGCCTCTTGTTAGGAAATATTAATCATAGTTTCTCTTTATACATGAGGACCCCAGTGCGTAGAAACTTATTAACCATATGTTAGTGGGTCCAGGTGTGTTAGTGAATATAATCAACACCAACAATTTTGAGCTACTTCATCTCAACTGAAGACATTTAGGTCTTGATCAACTCATACTTTAAAGTTTCAATAAGAATGCTCAGGCCACCATTGGCTCTATTTTTCTTTCTCCTCGGCTTGGAGAGTTGAGGACAAATGCCAAATTCTATGCAATTGACAACGAGAGTTCTTTTAGGGCATTGCTGGATTTTCTGTGGATTCACACTTACGAGATTGTACCTTTATATTAGTGGATTAAGTACATAGTTAAGGGAGAGAAGTTTTCCATCCCCGGTGATATTCAACCCTTCTCAATCAATGAGGCTAGAGTTTACAAGGTTGAATTCAATGTTCCCAATCTACTGGCTTTGGGTGTTACAATGTTTAAATAAATTTTGTCCTCCCCTGACCCATCTCTCTCTATTTTAAGAGATGAGATGAAGGAGAACTCTCGGTGTTGTTCCATTCTCCATTGAGGTAATTCCTCCCATTACCATAATTTTCTGTTGTGTCTTCCTGATTTCAGATTTCTATCTAGCTTGTCATTGGCTGTTGTTTTTCCTTCTACGGCAATCTCTAAAGGTGAGGAGATGTAACTCATCTGATGTGGTGGTGTTTCAACTGTAACTCGATATAGGAAGGATAGTAATCCTTCCATATTTCCCTGAACCTGTTTGTTGTCATCTCCCTATGCCCCAACCTTCATGTATTCCACTTCCATCTAGCCCTTCAGACTCCTGCCAGCCACCGCACATGCCTTTCGAGCCCTCTTCATACTGCATTTCGCGCTTCCAACAACTGCACTAGTCTTTCGATCTTGTTCCTGCTGTTACCAACCCCCCAGGCAGGGCCTATCCTTCTCGTCGCCATCCCTTCAGACTCCCAATTTTACAATAATATGTCGAAATAGTCTCCATTTATAATAAATTTTATAAGAAAAAATAATAATATATATAGTAATATTAACTTTTATTAAAAAAAGAGATAATTATAAATTTGTGTCATGATTAAAATATAAAATTGTCATATTTAAATGTGTCATGATTAAAATAAAAATTTAATTTACATTTCAAATATAAATTTATTTGAGTCGCATTTACAGCNCCCGGTGATATTCAACCCTTCTCAATCAATGAGGCTAGAGTTTACAAGGTTGAATTCAATGTTCCCAATCTAGTGGCTTTGGGTGTTACAATGTTTAAATAAAGTTTGTCATCTCCTGACCCATCTCTCTCTATTTTAAGAGATGAGATGAATGAGAACTCTCGGTGTTGTTCCATTTTCCATTGAGGTGATTCCTCCCATTACCATAATTTTCTGTTGTGTCTTCCTGATTTCATATTTCTATCCGGCTTGTCGCTGGCTGCTGTTTTTCCTTCTAGGGCTATCTCTAAAGGTGAGAAGTTGTAACTCGTCTGATGTGGTGGTGTTCCGACTGTAACTCGATCTAGAAAGGATAATAATCCTTCCATATTTCCCTGAACCTGTTTGTTGTCATCTTCCCTATGCCCCAACCTTCATGTGTTCCACTTCCATCCAGCCCTTCAGACTCCTGCCAACCACCACACAGGCCTTTCAAGCCCTTTTCATTCTGCATTTCGTGCTTCCAATAGCTGCACTAGTCTTTCGATCTTGTTCCTGCTGTTACCAACCCCCCAGGCATGGCCTATCCTTCTCGTCGTCATCCCTTAAGACTCCCAATTTTACAATAATATGTGAAATAGTCTCTTATAAGAAAAAAAATAATAATTTATAGTAATATTAACTTTTATTAAAAAAAGAGATAATTATATTAATTATTATTTATAAATCAAATATTTCGGTAATTTTTTGAAATATAAAATTGCAATATTTAAATGTGTCATGATTAAAATAATTTAATTGAGTCGCATTTACAACAATTAATCCCTTGCCTTTTCTCCAACAGAAAGAAACAGAAAAAGCTTCAACGGGGTGTAGGCAGCAAATGCAGACAGAAGCGACAGAATGGAGATTTATGAAGATAACATAAATGAGGCATCTTTCTACACGCCACCCGATACTGTCGTCTCGGACCGCGCGAAGGGACCAGAAAATATAACCAGGCCGATATGGTGGGACCGGAAGTCTCCCGTGGGTATTTTGGGCATGATGCGACTTTTGAAGCTTCGTGGTCTGATCAAACGGCTCAGATTCGACCGTACCGAACGATTCCCGCCCGTCGGAGGCCAAGAGAATCGCAGCCGTTCATCAGGGGGAGCACGAATCGTGTGAAATGCGTCGCGTTGGTAGAGGAGAGATTTGACTGATGAGTAAAGTGACAGGCAAAAACCAACGGCTATCACGTCACCGGGTGTGGGGTAGGCCCCCACCTGTATATTTAATCGGTGTCAGGGGAGAACTGATGCGATTCACTTAATAGGCCCCCCGGCCGCCAGAGTTCATTTAGTTCTTCTTGTAGGGCTAATTAAGGCAGCTTATAAATGTCGAAAAAATTAGTAGAATAATGGATTATCATCTTAGTGTTGTGCGAGAATTCTGTATATTCTCATATGAAAAAAAAAGTGACTATGTTAGAAATTTTTACGTGAAAAACCCGTATAAAAAAAACCACGTGGTCTGACCCAGTTGCGAAAATTCATTATTGATCGATGATTACAGAAATCATTTTCCTACATAAAGAAAATGGTAATTATATTTTTCATATTACAACGTTGACAGACAGCGTCTGGTTGGTGGTGATAGATGACAGTTAGCAGAGGTCGACGACGATCGACGATGACCTATGGCGGTTGGCGATGGTCAACTGCGATCGGCGGTGGCAGACGATGGAGGTCGGCGATGTTGGACGACGATCGACGGTGATGCTGAACTGCAACTTCTCCTCAAGGTCTCATGCTCCTCTCCAGACTTCAGCCCCACTTATGAGAGGGATGATGCTCTACTTATAGAATTCTAGGTGCAATTAATGCAGAAATATGAATCATTTTGATCGGACGATCTGAAGAGCTTCCCTTGATCATACGGCGTTTACTGGACATTTGAGTGCCTTAATGATATCATAATTGAGTGATCTTAGGCTCGTTAGAGTCGTCTTGTCGAGCAGCTCGATTCGAGTGTAAACTTGTCATATTCGACAACCATTTGATCTTCCAAATGTGTCCAGAAATCATCTAAGTGTGGTTCAATGACTTGATCTGGGCTTGATTGACTCGGACTGGGCTAGTTTTCATATCATTAGGTCTGTACTATCAAGCCGGTCAGTTTGACTATAATTTTGCTTAAATCGAAGCTCTGGATGACTTTTTATCAAGATTTGAATGTTTCATGTTTAAAATATTATCTCGAGATTCGTGTCATGCCTCAAGATTCATGTCGAATATTAAAAATTTATTGATGGCGTATCAATTACATATATGTATTAATGTATGTGTGTCTATATATATAATCTCTGCCAAATATATTTCCTTCTTAAATAAGAAATAGTGCAAACTAAGAAATGAATATTTTGATTTAACTTCTACAACTTGAGTTTTGACTTCTAAAACTCCAAATTAAAATATAAATAAAAAATTTGTGGAGAATAAGTTAAGGTTTTGAGCTTAATATTTTAATAAAATATGAACCTATTACATAAAGCTTTTTTTCCCTTGTTAACTAGTTCCAACTACTATGGGCAATGGTAGAGAATATAGAGCCCTAAATGTTTTAAGGTCACCACAACCCCCTTTGAAATTCATTCCTTCAAGCTAATAAGAAGCTTGATGGTTTCTCGACTAAGTTCTGTTTGGTACAACCTTTCTGTCTGGTTTACATTGCAGATCACCACCACAGATCAGTTTGAAGAATTGTTTTTTTGCTACTATCTATAAATTTTCATTATGGGAAGCTTTTTTTTCAACCTGAACTATTAAAATATGATCTCTTATAAGAAAATTATTAAAAAGCATCATTTTGCTTAAAAGACACAGATACCATGCTTGCTCACATTACAACTTCACATAAGAATCTTCCAAACTGTGCTAGAACTTGGTTCCTTCATGTTAATTTATATAGCAAAAATCCAAGCCAAAATACAAAATAAGTCCCAAATCTAGCAGACAGCCAAAAGAGCCGTTAAAGGCACCACTAAGTACTAAAAAGACAATAGATAAAAGCAGCAAAAGCTGAGGTTCCATGTTCTTACAACTAAATATAATAACTTATAGCAAGCTCTGGCACTCGATGACATTCAAACAAAAGACCAGTTCACAAACATGAAAGCCAGACAATGGGGACAGTCATCTTCGTTTAAGACCTTCCATGCAATGGCCTGCTCGTAGGACACCGGCCTGCCCAAGCTGGACATGCAGATGCCAGCCGGAAGATAGGCAAACCCCTGCAACAAGAACAAAGAAGGTTAACATAGATCATGAAGACTAACTGAATGATAGATAGTTTTCAGTGGCTGGAAGATGACCTGCTGCATAATCTTAGGGAACTCAGAGCAGAGCACCTTTCGGCCACTGTCATCAAGTATCTTCTCCAGTGAAATGTCTTGGAGAGCTACGAGAGTGGTTTCCAGCAAGTCAAGTCCAGCTTGGTTGGCAAAGGTGAACAATGGAGAAGACTGCAAACGGTTTAAAAGATTCCTTGTTGGTCAGGAAGATGAGCTCAATGACATGGAAGTAAAATCAGGCAAATTTGTGAATAGAAAGCCACGACCTTGAGAGAACAGCACATTATTGCATCAGAATAATGCCACAGAAGCTTCAGAGTCTCGCCAGCTTGAGAATCAGTTCTTATGAGTTCAATTCCAGTATGGAACCTATACACCAATGTCAATCAGAAGCATCAAAGTTAGTTTGACAAATCCCTTTCACTCTAATGTATGGAGCTCATGATATATATACCTATAACTTCTAGAAATCCATAGTGATAGTGTGTGAGCTTCAGGGGAGCCAGGTGTATGCCTCATTCCTAATTGGTTTCGTGAAGGAGAAATTGCCATGGCAACCCGCTGCACCGAGGCCACAACACTTCGAACATATTGTCGAGCCATTGCTGTGACATTTTCACGGAGGTGGTTCTCGAATGTGAATTGGAATGCGATTGTAAGAACCGACCTTGAGTTTCCCGAGTTCAATCCTGAATCATTGGCAACTCTTCCAGTTCCGCCACCTCCAACTTCTAAAGCAGAAGCAAGGTCTAGTGTTCGTGTAGTAGATGGCGGGTTCTGCAGAATAACCAATGCATCACAAATGATGAACCAAACAGCACATTTAAAGAGAAATTTCTTTGGAAAACAAATTATTGAGGTGATGATGATAAACTTAAATTATACAAATAGAAGTGCCACCTTTCAACNGCATTTGCTGCCTACACCCCGTTGAAGCTTTTTCTGTTTCTTTCTGTTAGGAGAAAAGGCAAGGGATTAATTACTGTAAATGCGGCTCAAATAAATTTATATTTGAAATGTAAATTAAATTTTTATTTTAATCATGACAATTTTATATTTTAATCTTGACACAATTTTATAATTATCTCTTTTTTTTAAGTAAAAGTTAATATTACTATATATTATTATTTTTTCTTATAAAATTTATTATAAATGGAGACTATTTCGACATATTATTGTAAAATTGGGAGTCTAAAGGGATGACGACGAGAAGGATAGGCCCTGCCTGGGGGGTTGGTAACAGCAGGAATAAGATCGAAAGACTAGTGCAGCTGCTGGAAGCACGAAATGCAGTATGAAAGGGCTCGAAAGGCATGTGCGGTGGCTGGCAGGAGTTTGAAGGGCTAGATGGAAGTGGAATACATGAAGGTTGGGGCATAGGGGAGATGACAACAAACAGGTTCAGGGAAATATGGAAGGATTACTATCCTTCCTAGATCGAGTTACAGTCGGAACACCTCCACATAATATGAGTTACATCTCCTCACCTTTAGAGATAGCCCTAGAAGAAAAAACAACAGCCAACGACAAGCTGGATAGAAATCTGAAATCAGGAAGACACAACATAAAATTATGGTAATGGGAGGAATTACCTCAATGGAGAATGGAACAACACCGAGAGTTCTCCTTCATCTCATCTCTTAAAATAGAGAGAGATGGGTCAGGGGAGGACAAAATTTATTTAAACATTGTAACACCCAAAGCCAGTAGATTGGGAACATTGAATTCAACCTTGTAAACTCTAGCCTCATTGATTGAGAAGGGTTGAATATCACCGGGGATGGAAAACTTCTCTCCCTCAACTAT
>JXCR01144205.1:0-64449 GCA_002079205.1 Phalaenopsis hybrid cultivar | reverse complement strand
ATAGTTGAGGGAGAGAAGTTTTCCATCCCCGGTGATATTCAACCCTTCTCAATCAATGAGGCTAGAGTTTACAAGGTTGAATTCAATGTTCCCAATCTACTGGCTTTGGGTGTTACAATGTTTAAATAAATTTTGTCCTCCCCTGACCCATCTCTCTCTATTTTAAGAGATGAGATGAAGGAGAACTCTCGGTGTTGTTCCATTCTCCATTGAGGTAATTCCTCCCATTACCATAATTTTATGTTGTGTCTTCCTGATTTCAGATTTCTATCCAGCTTGTCGTTGGCTGTTGTTTTTTCTTCTAGGGCTATCTCTAAAGGTGAGGAGATGTAACTCATATTATGTGGAGGTGTTCCGACTGTAACTCGATCTAGGAAGGATAGTAATCCTTCCATATTTCCCTGAACCTGTTTGTTGTCATCTCCCCTATGCCCCAACCTTCATGTATTCCACTTCCATCTAGCCCTTCAAACTCCTGCCAGCCACCGCACATGCCTTTCGAGCCCTTTCATACTGCATTTCGTGCTTCCAGCAGCTGCACTAGTCTTTCGATCTTATTCCTGCTGTTACCAACCCCCCAGGCAGGGCCTATCCTTCTCGTCGTCATCCCTTTAGACTCCCAATTTTACAATAATATGTCGAAATAGTCTCCATTTATAATAAATTTTATAAGAAAAAATAATAATATATAGTAATATTAACTTTTACTTAAAAAAAAGAGATAATTATAAAATTGTGTCAAGATTAAAATATAAAATTGTCATGATTAAAATAAAAATTTAATTTACATTTCAAATATAAATTTATTTGAGCCGCATTTACAGTAATTAATCCCTTGCCTTTTCTCCTAACAGAAAGAAACAGAAAAAGCTTCAACGGGGTGTAGGCAGCAAATGCAGACAGAAGCGACAGAATGGAGATTTATGAAGATAAACATAAATGAGGCATCTTTTACACGCCACCCGATACTGTCGTCTCGGACCGCGCGAAGGGACCAGAAAATATAACCCGGCCGATATGGTGGGACCGGAAGTCTCCCGTGGGTATTTTGGGCATGATGCGACTTTTGAAGCTTCGTGGTCGGATCAAACGGCTCAGATTCGACCGTACCGAATGATTCCCGCCCATCGGGCGCCAAGAGAATCGCAGCCGTTCATCAGGGAAGCACGAATCATGTGAAAGGCGTCGCGTTGGTAGAGACGAGATTTGACTGATGACTAAAGTGACAGGCAAAAACCAACGGCTATCACGTCACTGGGTGTGGGGTAGGCCCCCACCTGTATATTTAATCGGTGTCAGGAGAGAACTGATGCGATTCACTTAATAGGCCCCCCGGCCGCTAGAGTTCATTTAGTTCTCCTTGTAGGGCTAATTAAGGCAGCTTATAAAGTGCCATAAAACAACTCACGGCGGTAGGGTAAAAGATTTTCTTCTTAGTTTTGTATGAGAATTCTACGCACATTCAAATGAAAAAGAAAAAATAATGACTGCTTCAGAAGTTTTTACGTGAAAAACACATAAAAGAAAAAACCACGGGGTGTGACCCAGTTGCGAAAATCCACTATTGATCGATGATTACAGAAATCCTTTATCCCAAAGACGGAAAGGGTAACTATTTTTTTCAGATTACAATGTTGACTGACAACGTCTGGTTGGTGGTGATCGATGAAGGTTGATGGAGGTCAACGACGATCGACGATGGTCTATAGCGGTCGGCGATGGTCTACTGCGATCGGCTGTGGCCGACGATGGCGGTCGGCGGTGTTCGGCGACGATCGACGGTGATGCTTAACTGCAACTTCTCCTCAAGGTCTCATGCTCCTTCTCCAGACTTCAGCCCCACTCATGAGAGAGATGATGCTCTATTTATGGAATTCTGATTGCAATTAATGCAGGAATATGAATCATTTTGATCGGACAATCCGGAGAGCTTCTCTTGATCATACGGCGTTTACTGGACATTTGAGTGCCTTAATGATGTCAGAATTGAGTGATCTTAAGCTCTTTGGAGTCGTTTTGTCGAGCCGCTTGATTCGAATGTAAACTTGTCATATTCGACAACCCTTTGATCTTCCAAATGTATCCGGAAATCATCTAAGTGTGGTTCAATGACTTGATCTAGGCTTAATTTAACTCGAATTGAGCTAGTTTTCATATTAGGCCCGTCTCATCAAGTCAATCAATTTGACTATAATTTTGTTGAAATCAAAGTCCTGGATGACTTTTTATCAAGATTTGAATGTTTCATACTTAAAATATTATCCCGAAATTCGTGTCATGCCTTGAGATTCATGTCGAATGATAAAAATTTGTTGGTGGCATATCAATTTCATATATGTATTTATGTATGTGTNGGCCCCCACCTGTATATTTAATCGGTGTCAGGAGAGAACTGATGCGATTCACTTAATAGGCCCCCCGGCCGCCAGAGTTCATTTAGTTCTCCTTGTAGGGCTAATTAAGGCAGCTTATAAAGTGCCATAAACCAACTCACGGCGGTAGGGTAAAGGATTTTCGTCTTAATTTTGTATGAGAATTCTACACATACTCAAATGAAAAAGAAAAAATAGTGACTGTTTCAGAAGTTTTTATGCGAAAAACCCATAAAAAGAAAAATCACGGGGTGTGACCCAATTACGAAAAGCCACTATTGATCGATGATTACAAAAATCCTTTTATCCCAAAGACGGAAAGGGTAACTATTTTTTTCAGATTACAACGTTGACTGACAGCGTTTGGTTGGTAGTGATCGATGAAGGTTGGCGGAGGTCGACGATGGTCTATAGCGGTCGGCGATGGTCTACCGCGATTGCGGTGGCCGACGATGGCGGTCGGCGGTGTTCGACGACGATCGGTGGTGATGCTGAACTGCAACTTCTCCTCAAGGTCTCATGCTCCTTCTCCAGACTTCAGCCCCACTCATGAGAGATGATGCTCTATTTATGGAATTCTGTGTGCAATTAAAGCAGGAATATGAATCATTTTGATCGGACAATCCGGAGAGCTTCCCTTGATCATACGGCATTTACTGGACATTTGAGTGCCTTAATGATGTCAGAATTGAGTGATCTTAAGCTATTTGGAGTCGTTTTGTCGAACCGCTTGATTCGAGTGTAAACTTGTCATATTCGACAACTCTTTGATCTTCCAAATGTATCCGAAAATCATCTAAATGTGGTTCAATGACTTGATCTAGGCATGATTTGACTCGAATTGAGCTAGTTTTCATATTAGGTCCGTCTCATCAAGTCAATCAGTTTGACTATAATTTTGTTGAAATCAGAGCTCTGGATGACTTTTTATCAAGATTTGAATGTTTCATACTTAAAATATTATCCCGAGATTCGTGACATGCCTTGAGATTCATATCGAATGATAAAAATTTGTTGGTGGCATATCAATTTCATATATGTACTTATGTATGTGTGTNATATATATATATATAACTCCCATAACAACTTTATAAGAAATTATTTTCTCCATCACATTTGCAACCGTCTTCTTAAAAAGCTATAATAACCACAAATTGACCCTTTAAAAGCCAAAAAAAACTATTAAATTTTGAATCAAATCATTAAAAATATTTTATTTAGTTTTCATAATATGGACACAATTAATGAAACCATACCCCAACATCAATTTTTCCAACATGTACCAAAATCAAATAACATATCTCCTATTTTACAGAAGGTCTAAATGAAGTGATCATATCATAATTTGTTTTATCATTCATTATAACAAGTCAAATATAAGAATTTTCTTACAAAAATGTGCCATCCCTAAAACCTTTTTTACTATACTTGAATCTAGATGATAAAGGANTCATATCATAATTTGTTTTATCATTCATTATAACAAGTCAAATATAAGAATTTTCTTACAAAAATGTGCCATACCTAAAACCTTTTTTACTATACTTGAATCTAGATGATAAAGGGCATTCATTCTCAATAATAATCTACCTTTAATAGCCATCTTCATAGGAATGCTCAATGATGAAGGGACTTCTAATATCACCCTTGTTTCATTAACTTGGCCCAAATATTTGCCCTTCAAGATGCCTTCTCCAGTTATTTACAAAGATACTAGAAAACNTAACTTGGCCCAAATATTTGCCCTTCAAGATGCCTTCTCCAGTTATTTACAAAGATACTAGAAAACAAAAAAATATCATAATAAACCTGAATAAAAAAGCATCATTTTGTTTAAAAGACATACCATGCTTGCTCACATTACAACTTCACAAAAGAATCTTCCACTGTGCTAGAACTTGGTTCGTGTTAATTTATANACCATAATATTAAGAAAACAAAATAAAATTCAAAAAATCATAAAATTATGCCCACATTGAAGTTAAAAAACAAATTAAGTCTTTGTAAAAATTTGAAATCTATTTGATTTGCCTAAGACACCAATGTCTATTTTTTAAAATAAGTAGGATTTCTGCACTAAAATAATTATAATAAATAAAATATAATTTAGAAAAATATAAAAAGTGGTTTGGAGTGATCCTTGTGACCAGGGACACTAAAACAATATTGATGTTAAAATAAAAAGTTCATTTTTGAGCTATTTTTCATTTTAAAAATAATTTAAAATATTTAAAAATCACAAAAACACAAAAAATGCACCAAAATGTCACAAATTTTTCCTTATCACTTAGAATCACTGAAACTATTTTTCCTAATTTTTCTTAATACAGTTATGCATTTTTTAATACTTAAAAATGTATTTTCCTAAATTTTGCATTAAATTAATTATAAAAAATAAAGCAAATGTCACAAAAATATGAAATAAATTTCTCTAATTTCCTTAAAATCAGAGCGATCATTGAAAAATATAAAACTAAAATGTAATTTCTATTTAATTAACTACTAAAATAAAAAAATAATTATAAGAATTGAAATATATTTCAAAATTTATGAAATTTAGTACAAGTGGTCCATTTACCTAGGTGAACCTCTAATAATTTTCTAAAAGACAGAAACTTCACTTTGATTAATCAAATAAATTAAAATTGGAAATTCCTAATTTTGGACTAATATAATTCTAAATAATCAAATAAAAATAAAAAAATCATAATTTCTCCTCTGATATTTTAATTAACCAATAACTGGGGTACCAAAAGAATTTCAAAGTCATTTAAGTTAAATTTAAGAAATTATGAAATGAAGAGTCTTAGGGAGAAAATGGTAATTATCATATTTTGATGATCTAATTAAAATTTAGGCTAAGACAAAGAGTAAATGGGTAATATTGATCATAATAAACTTTCTTGGATCTCTAAAATATAAGGGTTTGAAAGGTAGAAAAAAACCCAACACTTTTCCTATAATAAGGGTAAAATTATAATTTTCATAAATTATTGTGACTTGGAAGTTGATCTGATTGGATGATCCTAAGGTAATGGGCTTGAGTTAGGAAGATGATAACTTACTCATTTGAAGCCTCTATTCAGTGATTTAATGATAAGTGCATAATGTTAATAAGAATTAAATCCATTTGATCCAACATTCTTGTTTACTACAAGTTTTTCCACAAAAATAAAACTTAAGGGTTTAGTAGTGAACCACTCCTGATCANAAATTTCACTATTACTCTCCTGGGAAATCTGCCTAATATGACGAAGTGCCTGAAACAAAAGAACTGAATTAAACATTCACGCAACAAAGGATTTAAAGATAAGGTAATGAGTATAGAAGCCTACAGCAATGGTTAGCTTTTGANTCAGGCAAATTTGTGAATAGAAAGCCACAACCTTAAGAGAACAGCACATTATTGCATCAGAATAGTGCCACATAAGCTTCAGAGTCTCACCAGCTTGAGAATCAGTTCGTATGAGTTCAATTCCAGTATGGAACCTACACACCAATGTCAATCAGAAGCATCAAAGTTAGTTTGACAAATACCTTTCACTCTAATGTATGGAGCTCNTCAGGCAAATTTGTGAATAGAAAGCCACAACCTTAAGAGAACAGCACATTATTGCATCAGAATAGTGCCACAGAAGCTTCAGAGTCTCACCAGCTTGAGAATCAGTTCTTATTAGTTCAATTCCAGTATGGAACCTATACACCAATGTCAATCAGAAGCATCAAAGTTTGTTTGACAAATCCCTTTTAACTCTAATGTATGGAGCTTATGATATATATACCTGTAACTTCTAGAAATCCATAGTGATAGTGTGTGAGCTTCAGGGGAGCCAGGTGTATGCCTCATTCCTAATTGGTTTCGTGAAGGAGAAATTGCCATGGCAACCCGCTGCACCGAGGCCACAACACTTCGAACATATTGTCGAGCCATTGCCGTGACATTTTCACGGAGGTGGTTCTCGAATGTGAATTGGAATGCGATGGTAAGAACCGACCTCGAGTTTCCTGAGTTCAATCCTGAATCATTGGCAACTCTTCCAGTTCCGCCACCTCCAACTTCTAAAGCAGAAGCAAGGTCTAGTGTTCGTGTAGTAGATGGTGGGTTCTGCAGAACAACCAATGCATCACAAATGATAAACCAAACAGCATATTTGAAGAGAAATTTCTTTGGAAAACAAATTATTGAGGTGATTACGATAAACTTAAACTATACAAATAGAAGTGCCACCTTTCAATGGTTTATAAATATAAATGCAAGTTACTTACAGTTTTAGCATCTAGTGGTATCACCCGAAAGCCTGACNTCCTGAATCATTGGCAACTCTTCCAGTTCCGCCACCTCCAACTTCTAAAGCAGAAGCAAGGTCTAGTGTTCGCGTAGTAGATGGCGGGTTCTGCAGAACAACCAATGCATCACAAATGATGAGCCAAACAGCATATTTAAAGAGAAATTTCTTTGGAAAACAAATTATTGAGGTGATTATGATAAACTTAAATTATACAAATAGAAGTGCCACCTTTCAATGGATTATAAATATAAATGCAAGTTCCTTACAGTTTTAGCATCTAGTGGTATCACCCGAAAGCCTGAAGGAAGCAGGAAAGCATCATCTGCGAAGGATTCATCTATAGGAGCAAATACAAGTTGTGCACAGGCACCAACTGCATTCTCATCAATACCACTACATAGCTTCAAACATAGTTGAATAATTCATGTCATATTAGGTTAAGGAATAAAAAGAAAACAATTAGATGCCTGGAATCAAAAATATCCAACCTGCAACAAATACATATCCCTAGAAAGAACATCTTCCTGAGTAAAACCAGAACTTTCCAGCCTAACAACTTCTAGGACCTACAGATGAAACATGATATGAAAGTGATGCCCGAGCACCATGGTCTTAAAAAAATTATAGAAAAAAGAAATAAAACATGATAAACAAACTCACCTCTTCATTTTCCATAGTATGAGCAAGAGGAATAATGACATGGCTACCCAGAAAAGCACTGCCGACCCTCAAACAAGGAACAGCATAAGGACTGGCTCTCAGTGACGCAGCTGAATAAACATCAACACTTGAATCGGCCCACTCCGATCGATGCTCCCTCAGAAACTGAACTAGTAAAGCTGGTGGCACATTCTGTAACACAGGAAGCACAAGCTCAGATATACACCAAACACCTCAACTTATAAAAGATAACAAACCAATAGGCAACAATTAATTTCGTTTCGATACATAACCTGAAGCAGCATGGATGCTTTAGCACATAAGATGCCACCTCCTAGTGAAGAAAACATTGACGAGCCTGAATGACCGCAAAGCTTATTAGGATATGAGTTGATGGCAATTGTCACATCCTCCACACCATCACTTCCCATTAAAGACCAACCATCATCAGGAAACCCATTTATAGCATCATTGAACCCCCTGCAAATATATTATAATGTGTTTGAATAACATACAAGCAAATGTGGGCATTGAACAAAATGGTTGAAAAGCACACCTATTCATCCTCTGGCTGAAAGTCCTTAGTACAGTGGGTTGACGCCCTCCAGCATAGGAAATTTCACTATTACTCTCCTGGGAAATCTGCCTAATATGACGAAGTGCCTGAAACAAAAGAACTGAATTAAGCATTCACGCAACAAAGGATTTAAAGAGAAGCTAATGAGTATAGAAACCTACAGCAATGGTTAGCTTTTGGGCTAAAATTTTTGGAGACTCATACAGGGGCCTTAGAACCTCGGGCACACTCCAAGCCTAAGCAGAAACAGTTGTTAGATATTATATCTTAGTAATTACAAACATATTAATAAGTTTATGAAGAGCCTCACATCCAAATCAACATGATCAACAATGTAGATCATTGAACCACCACCCTCACAGGGTCGGATTAGATAACCACTAGGAAGGATTTCAGCTCGGACGAAATTAGTTGCAGGAGGTCCGGTTGGGCCACCAGTTGAAGGAGTTAAAGACCTCTCACAAATCTACAAAGAAAATCTTACTTTTAAATTTAAATAGTGTACAGTAACAACATGAATGATAATTTTATATGCATGTCTTTGCATGGAGCTGAAATAAGAGGTGATTGTACTGCATTAACAGTTTAAAATTTTTTTAAAACTTTTTTTAAACAAAAAAATCATTGAGTGTGGTAGAAATTTGAGAAGATTGTTTAAAAAGTCTACAACAATGGCTCTGCATAAATAAACTGATTTTACATTCAACTGATGAAGAACATACCACCAAACTGCCATCTTCTAAACCTGTGGTATATCTAAGACTCCAAAAATCACGTGCTGATGCCAGAGTAGTCGGCGAATACGTCTGCATATATACACAACATAAATGAAGTTAGAATTGAATAAAAATGATTGAATACTAATAGTTGAAGAAACTAAATCATCTAATGGTTAGAGTACCTGCATATATATAAGTTCAATATTTCCACCATTTCCCGCAGGGATAACCGTTAACACATCGTGGGATCGACAATCGCGATACCAATTCAGACGATCTTTGAGTATCTCTGCAACCTAACAAAACATAGTATCATGTGGTTTGCGAACATAAGATGGCAGTAGATCAAATAACTATAGGAATCCGAGAGCACACCTTAGTAGGCTCTAAACTCACAAGACCACAAGCACGAGCTGCTACACCACTACAATTGTGGGATACAGCAATGATTCCAATAGAATCCGGACCAGGCTGTTCACATGAGAAGAGTTAAATAATTATTTGCAAGAAGATAATAAGAAAAAAATGTGAATAAGCCACATGACCATACCTTCATACCAACCATCTGAACCCACTCAACAGCAGTTCCTGTAGCTTTAGACAAGAACTCTGCTAAGGTCTCCTCAGCAATTGCGAGTAGACTGCAACAGTTAAGTTAATATAAAAATGAGCTATAAATTCGAATCAAACAAAAGCNACAGCAGTTCCTGTAGCTTTAGACAAGAACTCTGCTAAGGTCTCCTCAGCAATTGCGAGTAGACTGCAACAGCAAGTTAATATAAAAATGAGCTAAAAATTCGAATCAAACAAAAGTAATAGCTAAAAACATTACCCAGCTGGGTTGTTAGCATCCCTTGGCGGATGCTGAGGCGTTGGGTTTTGCTGCTGCTGATGATGCTGACCACTTGTTACTACAGACTCACAGCTTGTGTCTGTGGTAGCCACAGATGTCTGTAAATATGTACATCAAATCAGGATTTGCAAAGATAAATCAATAGAAAGTTGAACAAGCCAACTAATGCCAAATATGTTGTATTACAAATAATAAAACAGATTCAACAATCAGCAGACCAAAAAAGGCATTGTGAAGCTTCAACTGGACAGCCAACTTACAGTATGAATCTGCTGTCGCATATAACCATTCTCATAAACAAGCTGAGAAACCTGCTTCTGTAACCGGTCATTTTCCTCCATCAGCAACTTGTTCATGGCAGTCAGTTTTCTGTTAACAGTCTGAAGACGTGAGGATTCCTTCCTCTGCTTTTCCCGACATCTGAAACGTGGTAATCCAACATCAGTCACACAAGCAAACATATCAGATTGAAGCAGATCAGTACAATCAAAACTGTAATACCACGGTGTGAAAAAATAAATATTTAATTAGCACCTCCTCTTTCTCACAATGTAACAGTTCTCATTCCTACGAGGCAAGCAAGCCATAAGAGGTATATAAGCATCAGGTAGTAAACTAGGTTAAAATCAGAGATCTAGAATGATGAAACATAACTCATCCAAAACCCTAATAATAACAAAAAAAACAGCTTTAAAACAAGCTGCAGCACCAATCTCCATCAACGCATCTCAGACTTCAAATATGNGTCACACAAGCAAACATATCAGATTGAAGCAGATCAGTACAATCAAAACTGTAATACCACGGTGTGAAAAAAAATAAATATTTAATTAGCATCTCCTCTTTCTCACAATGTAACAGTTCTCATTCCTACGAGGCAAGCAAGCCATAAGAGGTTTATAAGCTTCAGGTAGTAAACTAGGTTAAAATCAGAGATCTAGAATGATGAAACATAACACATCCAAAACCCTAATAATAACAAAAAAAAAAAAACAGCTTTAAAACAAGCTGCAGCACCAATCTCTATCAACGCATCTCAGACTTCAAATATGACACACGGCAATTTTTGTTGCAGAAATCAAAATTTTAACAGATTACAAGCTGGAATAATATTAAAATCCCGATCAAACAACACTTCAGCCAAGAANAATCCAACATCAGTCACACAAGCAAACATATCAGATTGAAGCAGATCAGTACAATCAAAACTGTAATACCACAGTGTGAAAAAAATAAATATTTAATTAGCATCTCCTCTTTCTCACAATGTAACAGTTCTCATTCCCACAAGGCAAGCAAGCCATAAAAGGTTTATAAGCATCAGGTAGTAAACTAGGTTAAAATCAGAGATCTAGAATGATGAAACAAAACACATCCAAAACCATAATAACAAAAAAAAGGCAGTTTTAAAACATTCTGCAGCACCAATCTCCATCAACGCGTCTCAGACTTCAAATATGACACACGGCAATTTTTGTTGCAGAAATCAAAATTTTAACAGATTAGAAGCTGGAATAATATTAAAATCCCGATCAAACAACACTTCAGCGAAGAAGATAAAGCACACAACTTTCATAACAAAGCAATCTCATGACAGAAAGCCAGAGAAAAACAAAAAACAAGCAAAACTAACCAGAAACAGAAAACGAAAAAGCTGTATATTAGAAAGAGAAACATAAAAGAGACCCACAATAAGCAAGTTGATCCCGATCGAGCGCCAAATAAAAATGTACAACGATCCGAAAAACCCAATCTCCAAAAGTAACACGAANCTAACCAGAAACAGAAAACGAAAAAGCTGTATATTAGAAAGAGAAACATAAAAGACACCCACAATAAGCAAGATCGAGCGCCAAATAAAAATGTACAACGATCCGAAAAACCCAATCTCCAAAAGTAACACGATTCAAAAGCAGCAGCTCCAAAACCCAAACCATCAGCAACCACTCTAGCGCAAGAATCAAACGAAAAAAGCCGTACCAGAAATAACTAAACCAATAAATGCAACAGAAGCAAACACCAATGGGGAAAACTGTGGGCGATTTGGAAACCTCCAAAAAATAAAAACAAAATCATAAGACTTTTTCTTCTACAAAACGTGATTTAGAGGAAAAAAACAAAAGNCGAAAAAAGCCGTACCAGAAATAACTAAACCAATAAATGCAACAGAAGCAAACACCAATGGGGAAAACTGTGTTCGATTCGGAAACCTCCAAAAAATAAAAACAAAATCATAAGACTCTTTCTTCTACAAAACGTGATTTAGAGGAAAAAAACAAAATACTAAATCCAATGCAACTGATAAACAAACAAGAATCAGGATCCAAGAAGGTATACAGATAAAAAAATGAAAAGAAAAATAATAAGCTCTGATCTCCTTTAAGATTATGTCTCCTACCTCCGGTTCTGAAACCAGACCTTGATCTGTTTCGGCTCGATGTTAGCGAGTATGGGACACTCCCTTATGAGCTGCTGCCTCCTCATGGAGCTAGGCTTCGGACACTCGNTTAAGATTATGTCTCCTACCTCCGGTTCTGAAACCAGACCTTGATCTGTTTCGGCTCGATGTTAGCGAGTATCGGACACTCCCTTATGAGCTGCTGCCTCCTCATGGAGCTAGGCTTCGGACACTCACTGTACACTCTCTCCAGAGCCTCCACCTGCTCTGGTGTGTACCTCACATACTTCCCGGCATCCATTAGCTGTTTTCCCGCCTCCTTCCCACTGATCACCATCGCCATCTCAAAAAACCCTAATCAAAACCAAACAAACAGAACAAAGATGCAACCCTAGCAGACGCAATAACACCTCTCCTCTTTCCTCCGACTCCTCGGCCTCCAAACCAGAATCCTCTCCACTCCTCCCTCCTGCATTACAAGCCTCCTCCAATCCACAGACTTCCGTACAACAGAGAACAATATGAGAAACTCTACTCCTCCATCAACCCCGCTCACGCATTCCACGCAAAGTTGAAACCTTTATACCCGAAACAGGAGGATTATGGCCAGGCGTTGGACTGGAGAGTGAGAAAAATTAAAGAAGATCCAAATCTGGTTTCCTNCCGTACAACAGAGAACAATATGAGAAACTCTACTCCTCCATCAACCCCGCTCACGCATTCCACGCAAAGTTGCAACCTTTATACCCGAAACAGGAGGATTATGGCCAGGAGTTGGACTGGCGAGTGAGAAAAATTAAAGAAGATCCAAATCTGGTTTCCCTGCTCATTTATATAGTAGCTGTGCTTATTTAAAACAGCTTTGGTTAAATTCAACAGAAATTATTATTATTAAAAATTAAAATTTTTAAAGCCCCCATCTTTCTTTTGATCTGTCTGGTTTTGGGCGCTTTAAAGATGTCGCGCGCCGTTGCACGGGGACAGAGATGCACACCCCGTCCTTTCCAGTTTAACAGACATAAAACTATGATAAAAAAAGGAAATTGAAATTTATTTTGATTTTGAATAATTATAATGTGATGGCATCATGTGGTACATGCATGCATGAATGACATGGTATGATGCTATGGCACTCATCAACCGGCGGTATGGTGTACCGGAGGATTGGGGGAGGTGCAGGATAGGGAGGAGAGGACTGACTCCTATTCTATGGAACAGATTGGATCTAAGATGGGTTTGGCAGGGCTAAGCTGATCTGATGAATTTGAACAGTTTTTAGCTTTAAAGACAATATTCTGAGTATTTGATTGCATAGCTTTATGAATGCTGTCATAAAACTACATGCATTAACTGCACCATTACTTGTAGAGTGTTATTTAATTTTGAAAAATATATTATATTTATTTAGAAGATAAAATTAGTCAAAAATTTTGTATGATATGTCATTTATGTGAACTATAAAAAGAGAAATATTAGTTATTGCACTGTCTGAATTGTATGGGAAATAACCATCAAATGAATAATATTATTCAATATTGGAGCTCTAATATTGTTTTTTAAATAGAAAAATCTTTCTCTAGCAATCATTATTATTATTTTTTTAATTATTATATGCAAAAATATGATTTAAGATCATTTATTTTAAACTATGATTAGGATGGCATGCATAAGATTATGATCATTAATGCTAATTTATGATAGGAGCATGACCTTTTCTTGAATGGACTTGAAATTTGATGTAAATATTGGATTTCAAAGAAATTAGAAATTGTATTGATAACTTTTTACGGGTATTTCACCAATCAAATGCTCTGTGTATTCTATAACTTTTATTACTCTTGTTACTGCCTGCACCTGGAGCATAGATTGCTAAGGCGGAAAGTGATGGTCGAACGGAGGAAAAGTTTTATAATAGTTTTATTTCATTAATAAAGAATCTAAAACACAAAAAAGTCATTCTAGTTTGTAAAAGTTTAATTCATACTTGAACTTTTGCAACTGAGAGAACAAAAAAAATAAAGTGTAATGTCTATCAGTCTAAGCTCATTGACATTTGTAGAATTCATCTATCATATATCAGGTTTTCCTGTAAAATGCTAGCAACTGAAGGTGTGAGCTAAATTACTTTGTGGACAAATATTTTGAAGTTAAAATAATTTATATTTTTAAAATATTTTGTAATAATGAAATAAGCAATAAAAAGAAATTATAAAAAAATGGTTTTTCGTTTGCTTTCATTTATTTATGTTATACTTTTTGTCATAGGTAGTCACCATCTAAATGCATACTAAGTGTATAAGTTTAATCTTTTCCAACTCACCAAATCACCAAAATATAGTTAAATATTTTCATTTTCATTTTTGTGCATGGGTATATCACATTCTCTGTCAGTACCATATGAGGGTGACTCCAAAAACATGCATATATGTCATCTACTATTTCTTTTCATGTAATTAACATTTGAACATATGCCTTTTTTGAAAGAAATACCAAAGGTAGTAAAATAGTTACAATTACTTTCATAAATAAACCTAACTACTATAAAATAAAAACATAATCACCTACCTATTTGATGCAGCAAATTGTCCTTTTCTCAATCCAATCTAATCTTTCGGTGCACTTACATTAGTAAATTAAACTTGATTAACTTCGATTCATTTTAATCTTTCTTTCACATAACCCTACTGATTTTTTATGCTCTCAATAACTCAATAACTATTTTTCTAATTATTTAGCTAATTACTGCTTCATATAAAAATATATTTTATGATTATGATAAAATATACATACTCGATAGATCAGTTAACTTTCATTTTTAATTAAATTACTTTCGTACACCTCTTTTGACATGCTTTAATTAGAAGCAATGTAGTTGAAATTTTATGCATAGGATTTTTTTCTTAATTTATTTAGCTTGACACTAATTAATTAAGATTACATATAGGTGGTGATTTGAATAACAATATCTCAAAAAATTCTTATTGGATTGAACTCTAGCTGATTATGCTATTCATTTTGAGTGGATCTACACTAGCTAAAGGTGTTACAACCTTTATAGGACCAATTCATTGGTTTTTTAGAGCACTGGATTCATCTTGAAGAGATATAATTCAACATAAAAAATAATTTATTATAATCTTTTGGTGACCCACTTTAATTTTAATATAACAATAACTACAACAATGATAACAACAATCCTTTATCTCACTAAATGAGGTTAGCTATGACACACCAAAACTTATCGTGAAGTAAGTGATCATACAACACAAGTGCACGAGTCAAGTAGTATACGATCTAAAAGAGCACGTATCAATCCAAAACAAAAGTGTTATAATTTGTTTTCACAGAAAACTCGAGTTTACTAATTTAGTTACCTAGCTTGGCGAGTTCACAAAAGGGTTTTTAATTTCTCATCTCTTTTTGGTAGATGAAGAAGAAGAAGAAGAAGAAGAAGCAGGAAGAAGTCTTCTCCAACGAGCCTCCTCCCCTCTAGTTAGCTTGCTCCTCATGAGTATTTCTTCTTTCTCTTTTACTTTAAGAATTTAGTATCTTAAGTTAATTTAGCTTAGATAAACTCAAAGGCCTTGGATTAGGATTGGGTTTGGGCTTGAATTGGGTTGACCCGAACCAAGCCTAACCCAAACTCTAGACTTAACCCAGCCTAGGCCTAGCCCAAACTTAATCTAACCTAAATCCTAGACGAAACCTAATCTAGGCTAACTCAAACCTAATCCAAACCCCTTTCATAACCCAACATAGGTTTAGCCCAAACCAAATCTAATTAGGGTCAACTCAGCTTAAACTAGGTCCAACCCAAATCAAACCTAACCCAACCCATGTCAACCCAAATCAAACCGAGTTAAACCCAAATCAAACCTAAGCTAACCCAGTTCAATCCAACTTAACCTGAGTGAAACCTAAATCAAACCTAACCCAACTCTAGTCAACCCAAATTAACCTGGGTCAAATCCAAATCAAGACTACGCTAACCCGAGTCAACCTAGCATAGCCTAGGTCAAGCCCAAATCATGCCAAACCAACCTTGATCAACCCAGCTTAACCCAAGGAAACCCAAATTCAACCCAAGATAAATCAATTCGACTCAAGCCCAATCCAAGCCCAAACCAGCTGAACTATGTCATACCTTAGTTCAATCTCCAACAGCTTATTTCAGCTCAACCCCAGCCCAATTATGTTCCAAGGCTATGTGTTACTTTACATGTTCTATTTATATGTTGTTTCATGTATCATTTCATGTTATGTTCATGTTTTATTTCTTTCATGTTATTTCATGTTCAAATACCAAAAAAAAAAAATCCATAAAACAAAAAAAAAAGATGAGAACTTATTAGTTTTCTCTACAAAAACAACAAATCAAATTCAAATAAAACATAACTCAAAACATAGAAAACCCTTGATTTTTCAACATGACCTACAAATCTAGAAATCAAACAACACATGAATGCAAATAGTGAACTTAAATAAACATCTAAAACACACCAAGATAAAGAACAAGAACCGAACCTAAGGTAGATTCATCATGAATCTTAGGTTAGCTAACTTAGAAACCAAGCCGAGGGCCATACACTTACCCCAAGTCTAAGAGTTTGTTTGAGGCAGCTGCAGCTTATTGAATAATCTGCTGATAAGCTGCTGCTGATCAGCAGTTTATCTGGATAAGCTGGTTAACTGTTTGGGGTTGATAAATGATCATTCTGCCCCTATTAAGTAATGTTATTTGCAATAAAACTATCTTGACAATATATTTGATACTAAAGAAGCAGAAAGAACTGTAATATGCTTTAAAGTTAGCAAATGAAGAATTAAATTAGAAAAAGCAATAAATAGTACAAAATGATATAGAATTAAACACTATACTTGTTCGCGTTTTACTTAAAACTTCTTAAAACAAAGAAATATCATCTCTCATCAAAGAAATCATAAGGAATGTTCCTATGTTTGTTTCTTGTGAGTTTGGAGAGACTGTGAGGAGAAATTGAGTGCAATTATACGAGACATAGACAAAAAAACTAGTTTTAAATGGAAAGGATCACAATGTATTGCAATGATCAAATCAGCTCGGGTTTGAGTTTTCAATATCTCTTGTTTTATTTTTTTCTTTTAATGCTAGCAATAATATTTTTTTGTGTTTTTTTTTCTTTTGCATCATAGTTAATCTTGTTTTCATACTCTTATGATGTCAAACATGTGATTTTTTAGTTGTTTTATCCTATGGATTTAATTCCCTAGATGTCTTTTTCTTGCTCATAATTCACATGTTGACGTGTTAACTTTCTGGTCTTAATTGACTTTGAATCTGACACGATAAAATATTAAAATATCGTATGACCCTAATACTTCCAGCGATTTTCTAAAAGAACAAGCGAGTTAACACAATAGTCTGGTGGAATATACATACTTTCATCAAAAAATTACAACTTACATAGAAGATATGAGATTGATACAGAGACTCTTTATCCATATATTATTTGATTGATATGTATACTTACGTGATTTACTGATTGCTTTACATCAAATTTGGGCATCAACAAACCACTCACTCTTATGCATTACATATCTAACAACTAAAATTCACTGTTTAACATACATCATTCAATTCTTTTGCATTACAAATCAAATACCTAAACCCTAATTTCAACAAGCATACCGCTCAAATATAATATATGTATTACATACCCAACATCTAACCCTCAAATTTTACATGCATTCCACTCAATGCTCATGCAATACATATGTAACACCCAAACTTTAGTTTTATATATGTTCCATACTATTGTCTAACCTCTAATTTTTACATACATGCAGCTCATTTCTTATGTATTACCTATCCAATACCTAAACTTCAATTTTATCTTTTCATACAAACCACTCAACTCTTATGTATTACCTATCCAATACCAAAATTAGGTTTAATTAACCGTTAAACTCAAATTAGACTTAACCCATATTAAGTCTAATTAATCAATTAAAGCTTACCAAAATTATGTTTAGTTAACCTTAAACCTAATTAGAAGTAACCATAAATTATAACTAGTTAATCAATTAAACCTTACCAAAATTAGGTTTAATTAACCTTTAAACACAAATTAGACATAACCCGTAAATGAAGTCTAATTAGTCAATTAAACCTTCCCTAAATTAGGTTTAATTAACCTTTAAACCCAATTCGACTTAACCCATATTAAGTCTAATTAATCAATTAAATCATACCTAAGTTAGGTTTAATTAATCCTTAAACCCAATTTAACTTAACCCATATTAAGTCTAATTAATCAATTAAACCTTACCTAAATTAAGTTTAATCAACCTTAAACTCAATTAGACTTAACCCATATTAAGTCTAATTAATCAATTAAACCTTATCTAAATTAGGTTTAATTAACATTAACGCAATTAGTCTTAACTCATATTAAGTATAATTAATTAATTAAACCTGACCTAAACTTCAATTCTTATGATATAAGATGTAAATGCCCCAGAAGTCTGCGGATGCTCAATGGAGAAGAGTCATCATCGAAGCCTTAACATAAGAGACCAGTCGAACAGTAGACGCGTGAATGATGCAAGGCTTAAGTGTTGGCTTCTTCATTGTCATTTTTCGATGTAAAAACATTAGTGTCGATGTAATCGTCCAATAAGTCAATACTATTACGTAAGAATTTATGCGTCTTCTACGCAAACGGTCTGCGTCAACGTGTTGCCAACGAGTCAAATTGTTCATAATAAGCTATTTTTCCATATTTCCTTTAATCACACGCACCTTGATTTTTTCTCTATTTACCAATTAGGGAGAAGATGTAAGCATAAAGTATGTGTTACATCAGGTTCTATTCAGTCTTCCACTTATTGGTTATTCATTCAAACCCAACCAAAAAGTTATTTTAACTTTCCATCCAATTTCGTTTCAACTAAATAAGCAAGTGAAAATTAATCTTGAGACACTTTTCTTCCTGAGGCTCGGGGTACATTTGAGGCAGTGATGCGGTGCCACATCGTAGTTTTTTTTGGCAGAATTAGGCTTTAGCTATTTTTTTTTTCAAAAAACTGCAGCCGAAAACTTTGGTTTTCCTCCAGACTTGGCTAAATGCAATGGTTTCTAGAAAGTTGTTGTCTGACTTTTTCAAAAAAAAAATATTAATAGCCACCGCAGCTACTTCTTCTTTAGCAACTTTATAATTGCTACTTCAAACAGTTGCAGCTACTCTAAACAATCCTTTGATTACTACTTTCCCCTCTTTCACGCCTCGTTAATCTTCTCCCTTCTCCCTTCTCGTTTCCCCTTGTTTTGAAAATGCAGTCACTGTAATCCTTCTTTCTCTCAATAATGTGAGTAATGTTCTGATCACCAACATCAGGTGACTTCAAACTTATCTATTAATTTTTTTTTCGTTATTTCTTTTCTTGGTCTCTCGACTGTTTTGGAGTTATGAGTTGGTGATGGTTCTCTCTCAGTTTTTTTCTTGTTCTTTCTACTTCTTTTAGTTGTGTTTACACATTCCTTACGGAAGATTCGAGAACAACCCACCTCACTACCCCCTAACTTGGTCGCCCATACCAATATTCCTTCATCCTAACATTCTTAATATCTAATATCAAGCTATTAGCTCATAATCAGGTGATAACTAAAAATGTTCACTTTGGCATGCTTTGATTCTCAAGACATTTGCATTTAATGAGTTTTTTTTTTTTGTTTCTTGCTGGCAGTCATAGCTTTCCATTGAAAGTTCTTCCATGCATAATGGTTCGGTTGTTCCAAATCCTCAATATACCACTTGGATCTCTTTGGATCAAAATATCTCAATTGTCTTGTGCTCTACTATATATCCTGCAATTCATCCCTATGTGCTACTTCTCCAATCCTCCACTGAATATTGGACCACTCTTGAGAAACAACTTCAACCTATAAATCAATCATCAGTGATTGAACTTAGAACTAATTACAAAATATATCGATGAGAAAATCATAATGACACAACACCCATCAAGCATTAAGATGTTGGCGGGCAACACTATAACGGTTGGTTCCAATATTGATCAAGAGGATGTCATTCTCTGCACTCTTAGGATATTGTTCTAATAATAACATTAAGTTCGGCCACTAAAATTCCTAATATTATGTTATTGTTCACTATAGCCCTTCATAATAATTGGGAGATCTTGAAATTTGATGCTTTGAATTCATTTTTGCATGGCAATCTTCATGATAACATCTACATGCATCAACCGCAAGGATTCTAAGAAACCCATCACCCCAAACAAGGTTGTCCTCTCAAGAAGGCCCAATACTGTATCAAGCAAGCTCTAAGACAATGGTTTAATAGATTATCTACTTTTTTATTAAAAATTAATTTACTAACAATATAACTAATCCATCTTTATTCATATATCATAATGATAAAGTGCACATATTTGTTTTAATCCATGTAGATGATATTTTATTTACAAGGAATTGTCCCCAAGTTATATCCATTTTACTCTCTAATCTTGAATCAAGATTTCAACTCAAACATCTCATGCTTGTGCATTGTTTCTTGTGAATTGAGGTGATAGATGCAAAATGAATATTTTCTAAATCAGCATAGGAATGCTTAACAACTTTTGAGCTTGGTCGGGATTCGAAATTGCAAAGCAGTGGCTACTCTCTTACCTACTGAGTATTCAATTCAACTAAGAGAAATGGAGTTATTCCATAATCTTCATTTCTATCGACAATTGCCAAACTGAATATATCATTTGGTGTCAATTATTTATCTTAACATATGCATAAACCAATGCTTTAGCATTTTCAACTCCTTGCTAGACTTCTCAGATATGTTCAAGGGACTCCGAGATATGGATTGGTTATTCATCAGGGCGATCTAGCTCTAAGGAGGTAAATAGATGCTAATTGGGTGAGTGATATAGAAAATCTACAAGTAGGTTTTGCTCCTTTCTTGGACAAATGTTGAACTCCTGTAACACCATGAAGAAAAATACACTTGTCAGATTTTCCACTAAAGTGGAGTATAGAGCCCTAGCTGTAGATACCACTGATGTTCTATTGTTATGGAGGCTTACACAGGAATTTGACATTTCGATCACACATCCTACTTTGATATATTGTGATAACATATGTCATTTCCCTAACTAATAATCTGGTGATTCATGTACGGACAAAGAACGTTGAAATTGGTCGTCATTTCTTCATAGATCATTTAAATTTGAAATAAATTCTTGTTTATTAGCTCTCAAGATCAAACGGTTGATATACTTACCAAGTCATTGTCACGACAACGGTTCAATCTACATCGGACCAAGCTAACCATTCAACCTAAACCAATTAGCTTGAAGGAGAGTAACAGGAGTCACAACTTAGCAGAAGATTGTAACAAGTAGGTTATCGTGTTAGGCTATATTTAGGCGTATAATATTTGTCTGGTGATCTATACATAGAACCTTTGTACATGACCATGTGATGTTTAATATTCATTTTAATAATTATGTCTTTAAATCTAACTAGTTTACCTTGTGCTAACACTTATTTTCAACATCACATCATGCTTAGCCTTCACTAACTCCTTAATTAGAGCTTCTTATATTTAATACTTTTTTACTTAATTAATTTGTATTAGAGTTAAATCATGAGTTGATACCCCATTAGCCGTTTATTAATCTTTAAAGACCTAATGACAAGAAAGCAATCATAATCAAACCATATTCATGCATAGACCAATATTCCTCCATTTCCTACTCAATAAAAATATTAATCACTTGCTTACCACTAACTAATCAGTGGGCTCTTAGATATGTTAATTAAATATTAGGACACTGGTATCAAGTTAGTGGAAAGGCAGGATAGTAGGGTAGGCTTTAACTCCCATAAAAAAAAAAAAATTAATTATAAAATTCTCAATTAATAAATAAAGTCTTAAAATATGAATAATTACATACAGAGCATCCGAAACATCGCTATTTACAAATTAAACCCCCAGATAATTTTTAAACTATGAAACTGATGCGTTTAAGCATGCCTCGACTAAACCATTGAAAACTAGGGGTGTAAACGAGTNAATTTATTTTGATTTTGAATAATTATAATCTGATGGGGTCATGTGGTACATGCATCCATGAATGGCATGGCAAGGTATGGCATNAATTTATTTTGATTTTGAATAATTATAATCTGATGGGGTCATGTGGTACATGCATCCATGAATGGCATGGCATGGCATGGCATGGCATGGTATGGCAGGTATGGCATGGTATGATGCTATGGCACTCATCAACCGGCGGTATGGTGTACCGGAGGATTGGGGGAGGTGCAGGATAGGGAGGAGAGGACTGACTCCTATTCTATGGAACAGATTGGATCTAAGATGGGTTTGGCAGGGCTAAGCTGATCTGATGAATTTGAACAGTTTTTAGCTTTAAAGACAATATTCTGAGTATTTGATTGCATAACTTTATGGATGCTGTCATAAAACTACATGCATTAACTGCACCATTATTTGTAGAGTGTTATTTAATTTTGAAAAATATAATATATTTATTTAGAAGATAAAATTAGTCAAAAAATTGTATGATATGTCATTTATGTGAATTATAAAAAGAGAAATATTAGTTATTGCACTGTCTGAATTTTATGGGAAATAACCATCAAATGAATAATATTATTCAATGTTTAAAATTATTTAATTTTTTTTTAATAGAAAAATCTTTCTCTAGCAATCANAAAAGAGAAATATTAGTTATTGCACTGTCTGAATTTTATGGGAAATAACCATCAAATGAATAATATTATTCATTGTTTAAAATGATTTTATTTTTTTTTTAAATAGAAAAATCTTTCTCTAGCAATCATTTTTTTTTTAATTATTATCTGCAAAAATATGATTTAAGATCATTTATTTTAAACTATGATTAGGAGGGCATGCATAAGATTATGATCATTAATGCTAATTTATGGTAGGAGCATGACCTTTTCTTGGATGGACTTGAAATTTGATGTAAGTATTGGATTTCAAAGAAATTAGAAATTGTATTGATAACGTTTTACGGGTATTTCACTAATCAAATGCTCTATATATTCTATAACTTTTATTACTGTTGTTACTACCTGCACCTGGAGCATAGATTGCTAAGGCGGAAAGTGATGGTCGAACGGAGGAAAAGTTTTATAATAGTTTCATTTCATAAATAAAGAATTTAAACCACAAAATTTTCATTCTAGTTTGTAAAAGTTTAATTCAATACTTAAACTTTTACAACTGAGAGAACAAAAAAAAAATAAAGTGTAATGTCTATCAGTCTAAGCTCATTGACATTTTTATACCTGNCCTTTTCTTGGATGGACTTGAAATTTGATGTAAGTATTGGATTTCAAAGAAATTAGAAATTGTATTGATAACTTTTTACGGGTATTTCACTAATCAAATGTTCTATATATTCTATAACTTGTATTACTGTTGTTACTACCTGCACCTGGAGCATAGATTGCTAAGGCGGAAAGTGATGGTCAAACGAAGAAAAAGTTTTATAATAGTTTCATTTCATAAATAAAAAATTTAAAGCACAAAATTTTTATTCTAGTTTGTAAAAGCTTAATTCATACTTAAACTTTTGCAACTGAGAGAACAAAAAAAAAAGTGTAATGCCTATCAGTCTAAGCTCATTGACATTTGTATACCTAGAATTCATCTATCATATATCAGGTTTTTCTGTAAAATGCTAGCAACTGAAGGTGTGAGCTAAATTACTTTGTGGACAAATATTTCTAAATTAAAATAATTTATATTTTTAGAATATTTTGTAATAATGAAATAAGCAATAAAAAGAAATTATAAAAAATGGTTTTTCGTTTACTTTCATTTATTTATGTTATATTTTTTGTCATAGGTAGTCACCATCNAAATTAAAATAATTTATATTTTTAGAATATTTTGTAATAATGAAATAAGCAATAAAAAGAAATTATAAAAAAATGGTTTTTCGTTTACTTTCATTTATTTATGTTATACTTTTTGTCATAGGTAGTCACCATATAAATGCATACTAAGTGTATATGTTTAATCTTTTCCAACTCACCAAATCGCCAAAATATAGTTAATTATTTTAATTTTTTTTTGTGCATGGGTATATCACATTCTCTGTCAGTACCATCTGAGGGTGACTCCAAAAACAAGCATATATGTCATCTACTATTTCTTTTCATGTAATTAACATTTGAAAATTCTGAACATATGCCTTTTTAAAAGAAATACTAATGGTAGTAAAATAGTTACAATTACTACTATAAAATAAAAACATACTCACCTACCTATTTGATGCAGCAAATTGTCCTTTTCTCAATCCAATCTAATCTTTTGGTGCACTTACATTAGTAAATTAAATTTGATTAGCTTCGATTCATTTTAATCTTTCTTTCACATAACCCTACTGCTTTTTTATACTCTCAATAACTCAATAACTATTTTTCTAATAAATTAGCTAATTACTGCTTTATATAAAAATATATTTTATGATTATGATAAAATATATACTTGATAGATCAATTAATTTTCATTTTTAATTAAATTACTTCACCTCTTCTGACATGCTTTAATTAGAAGAAATGTAGTTGAACTTTTATGCATAGGATTTTTTTCTTAATTTATTTAGCTTGACACTAATTAATTAAGATTACATATGGATGGTGATTTGAATAACAATATCTCAAAAAATTCTTATTGGATTGAACTCTAGCTGATTATACTATTCATTTTGAGTGGATCTACACTAGCTAAAGGGGTTACAACCTTTGTAGGACCAATTCACTAGTTTTTTAGAGCACTGGATTCATCTTGAAGAGATATAATTCAACATAAAAAATTAATTTATTATAATCTTTTGGTGACCCACTTTAATTTTAATATAACAATAACAATAACAATAATAACAACAATCCTTTATCTCACTAAATGAGGTTAGCTATGACACACCAAAACTTATCTTGAAGTAAGTGATCGTACAACACAAGTGCACGTGTCAAGTAGTATGCGGTCTAAAAGAGCATGTATCAATCCAAAACAAAAGTGTTATAATTTATTTCCACAGAAAAACTCTAGTTTACTAATTTAGTTACCTAGCTCGGTGAGTTCACAAAAGGGTTTTTAATTCCTAAGATTTTAGCAAATAGAAAAATTAACATACAACAGAAAGCAAAAACTGTGGAAAGACTTTTGTGAACTCCTTCAAGATTTATGAGACTCGTGCCTCTGTGATTCAGGGATTGTCATAATCGTGATTTTCTTAAATGTTTTCCTACGTGATAGTTATCAATCAGGGCGATAGTACTCCTTATACATGTCTAGATCAAAAGAAGCATAGAATATATGAAGTTGGCATTCCTCATAACTGTTTTGATCCTCTAAAATGATTGCAAAAGTCTAGTAGAATATGTTTACCCTCTCAGAATTATAAGGTTAACCATTCGTTTCTACTACACAGCGGTTAGAGGTCGTAGCTTCATAAAACATTTTAACATTCTCTTTGGCCATACTAAGAGTAAATTACGTTCATAAGATAACAAAAAACTTTGGCCATGAAAATACAAGAAAATGCTAATGGAAAAATATTACGGAAAAATCATGATTAAATCCATTGCCCCTACATCATAAAGACACGAAGAAAAAATTTAGGCATGCATCGTAAAGAAAATCATAGCACGAAAAACGACATAAGAATTCATTACAAGAAATAAAAGCATGCAAAACTTATAAGAAATTATTTTCTCCACTATTGTAGCACTCCTTTCTCTCATACAAGTCTCTCAAAACTACAAAATACAAGATCTCTCACCCTACAAAGATTTCTACCAATGAAGGAAGAATATCTTGAGGAAAATTCTCAAATTTCTCTCCAAACTTTGCCTCTAGCCACCTTAAATGAGCCTTGAATGCAAAACTACCTCCATGAAGCCCTATAATTTCTTTTACATCAAGGATTATAGCTTGGGCCATCAAAATTCCTTCTTAAAGTGCTTTTTTGCTCATTGGCGTGGTCATGCTACTGGATGGCAGGACGCTCAACGATGGCGTGGTCACATCGTTGGTCAGCCAAAAGTGGCGTGGTCACGCCGCTCCACTTCGATACATTGCGTGGTCACACCACTTTCAAGCATGGCCACACCACTTCGAGGCACTTTTTCGCTTGATTTTCTCATTTCAAATTGTTCATATTCAAATTTTGTAAGCTGCACAACATAAGCAGAAAACTTTTCTCAAGTGTAAATTTGTGGTAAATAGGAAAGAATAATATATATAATGCAGAGGAAAATGCAGGTAAAATGATGCATGTCAAAACCTCCAAATTTATCTTATTACTTGCTCTCAAGTAATCACATTTCAGTTTGACTTTTATGAATTAAATTAACACTCATGTAGGATTCTAACTATTCAACATATTTACCAGAAGCTAATAAGTATTAAATGTCATTATATGATCAATTAGCTTTAATGATTAATAACATGACCCTTCATTAATTCCCTTCAGTCTATCTTTAAGAAAAATTCATAGAACCTTAAATTGGTGTTAATATAAGTCCTTTTTCACTAATCATGAATGCCTTCAATACAGTTTCAATAGATTTTATCTTACTAAACATTTCCTTAACTCTTTCCCTTAAATATAGCTTTTAAAGCTATTTTCATTAAAGAATCTTGACAGAGATTTATCACTTAAGTCCCACTGCACAAATTTCCAATTCTTTTTTTCTCTTTTATTGACTTTTTATTGTGTCAACCTCAAGCTTCTCCTCAATAAATTTTTACTTTTTGCTTTTTCATTTATTTTCTTCTTTTTTTTCTTTTTATTTTTCTCCTGAGAATTATTATATCTGGTTTGTAACTTTTTCTTTTCTTTTCTAGCATTTTAGTGCGATGATGGGCAGTGTTTCTTAAAAACTATCAACTCAAAACATGATATTTTAATGCTCTACCTCTCATTTAATTTTTTTTGGTTATAAATTATGGACACATTAATTTAGTTAAAATGATATGAAAAAGATTACATATATTTTTGGTTTGCTACTTAACACTTAAATTACTTTTTTTAAGAGTCTACTGGTTTTTTTAAGTGAAGTTGAAGTTTTTCAATATTGAATCCTATTATTAACTTATTAAAGTTAATTTTTCTTGAATGATATTTATCTTCTTTTTATAGATTATGATAAGCAGTTGAGTTATTAGCATTCCTAACGGATATTACCAAATGAAATTTTAGTATTTTACCGAGCTATGTTAATTATCTTTCAGGTTCATAAGAAAGTACATTCTTCTCCCCCCAAATTTGTTTTTTTCTACACATGGATAACATAAAGAAGTAGTAAATAAAAAGCAAGTAGTGTGGGAAAAAGTAAAAATAGGATAATGATATGAATCTCCAAAATTCGAGGTGTAAGATATGTAAAAATACATTAATTAGAAAAGCAACATTCGGGATTTCTCAAAATTTTCCCCTTTTTAAGAAACTCATTGCTTAGTGGAGAAAACACAGACTCAAAACCCAATTAAAAAAATAATTTTCAAAGCAATTTTCAAATCAAATGCAATAAGTAAAAAATAACATCAACAAAGTAGATAACATTTGGGTTGCCTCCCAAGATAGCACTTGGTTTAATGTCATCAACCTGATTGTGCCAGATCTACTACTGGGATGATTCTACCATTTGGATTTCTATTGGACCTTTCCTATCTCCTCCTAGGTACAACTTAAATCTTTGTCTGTACACTTTAAAAATATGATTGGTCCTCTAATCTTGGATGTCGACAACTTTGAATAGGTTTACTTTGATGACAATGAATGGTCCTAACTCAACTTTATTTTTTTTGGGAAATAATTTCAATCGAGAATTTTACAACATATCCTCATGTCCATGTTGAAATTCCTTCCAAATGAGCTTTTGATCGTGCCACTTTTCATTTTTTTCTTATAAATTTTGGCATTCTCATAAATTTCCTATCCAATTTCTTCCAATTCATTGAAATGTATTAATCTCCTTTCTACCCCATCTTTCAAATTGTAGTTCAATTCTTTAATTATTCAATAAGCCTTATGTTTTAATTTTGCAAGCAGATGATAGTCTTTTCCAAAAATTAGCCTATAAGATGATAATCCTATGGGCATTTTGAAAGCAGTTTGGTAGGTCCATAATGCTTCATACAATCTAAGTGACCAATCCTTTCTGATGGGTTAACATTTTTCTCTAAGATGCCCTTAATTTCTTTATTGGATTCAGCTAACCCATTTGTCTTAGGGTGGTAAGTAGTAAAAACTTTATGAGTTATGTTGACCTCATTTTTGTTCACATAGGACTTGTACGAACATCACCCCTTGACCTAATACAACTAAATCGGCTAAAAAGCAAATTGCCATTTTTTTTGCCCTGGTGTGGTCAGGTCAGGCTTAAGCATGACCACGCTTAAAAGTTCCTCGGCATGGTCACGCCTAGCCCAAGCGTGACCACGCCCGGAAGCTCCTCAACGTGGTCACGCCAACCCTGGGCGTGACCATGCCTAGGCAAGCCTAATCAGTTATTCATGGCATTCGTCCATGGATTAGGTCTCAAATCATTGAACCATATCACCGGTAGAGATTTGTGGCTCACTAACCGCTGTCTTTCATACCTATAAAAAGGGGCCTCTATCGGCACGATCCATGGCTCATCGCTTTTTGGTAGATGAAGAAGAAGAAGAAGAAGAAGAAGAAGAAGGAAGAAGTCTTCTCTGACGAGCCTCCTCCCCTCTAGTTAGCTTGCTCCTCATGAGTATTTCTTCTTTCTCTTTTACTTTAAGAATTTAGTATCTTAAGTTAATTTAGGTTAGATAAAATCAAAGGCCTTGGATTAGGATTGGGTTTGGACTTGAATTTGGTTGACCCGAACCCAGCCTAACCCAAACTCTAAACTTAACCCAACCCAATTCTAGTCCAAACTTAATCCCAAATCCTAGACGAAACCTAACCTAGGCTAACCCAAACCTAATCCAAATCCCTTTCCTAACCCAACATAGGTTTAGGCCCAACCCAATCTAATTAGGGTCAACCCATCTTAAACCGAGTTAAACCCAAATCAAACCTAAGCTAACCCGGTTCAATCCAACTTAACCTTAGTGAAACCTAAATCAAACCTAACCCAACCCGAGTCAGACCAAATTAACCTGGGTCAAACCAAATCAAGACTATGCTAACCCGAGTCAACCTAGCTTAACCTAGGTCAAGCCCAAATCATGTCAAACCCAACCTTGATCAACCTAGCTTAACCTAGGGAAACGCAAATTCAACCCAAGATAAATCAATTCGACTCAAGCCCAATCCAAGCCCAAACCAGTTGAACTATGTCATACCTTTATTCAATCTCCAACTAACCAAAATTGAAAATTTAGCTTACCTCAGCTCAACCCCAGCCCAATTCTGTTCCAAGGCTATGTGTTACTTTACATGTTTTATTTTATATGTTGTTTCATGTATCATTTCATGTTATGTTCATGTCTTATTTCTTTCATGTTATTTCATGTTCAAATACCAAAAAAAAAAACAAAAATCCATAAAACAAAAATAAAGATGAGAACTTTTTAGTTTTCTCTACAAAACAACAAATCAAAATTCAAATAAAACATAACTCAAAACATAGAAAACCCCTGATTTTTCAAACAACACATGAATGCAAATAATGAACTTAAATAAACATCTAAAACACACCAAGATAAAGAACAAGAACCCAACCTAAGGTAGATTCATCATGAATCTTAGGTTAGCTAACTTAGACACCAAGCCGAGGGCCATACATTTACCCCGAGTCTAAGGGTTTATTTGGGGCAGCTGCAACTTATTGAATAATCTGCTGATAAATTGCTGTTGATCAGCAGCTTATCTGGATAAACTGGTTAGTTGTTTGGGGCAGCTGTTCGAAAACATCTGATTTGCATCTATTTGTTGATAAATGAGCATTCTGCCCCTATTAAGTAATGTTATTCGCAATAGAAATATCTTGACAATATATTTGATACTAAAGAAGCAGAAAGAACTGTAATATGCTTTAAAGTTAGCAAATGAAGAATTAAATTAGAAAAAGCAATCAATAGTACAAAATGATATATAATAGCACTATACTTGTTCGCGTTTTACTTAAAACTTCTTAAAACAAAGAAATAGCATCTCTCATCAAAGAAATCATAAGGAAGATTCCTATAATTGTTTCTTGTGAGTTTGGAGAGACTATGAGGAGAAATTGAGTGCAATTATATGAGACATAGACAAAAAACTAGTATTAAATGGAAAGGATCACAATGTATTGTAATGATTGAATTAGGTCGAGTTTGAGTTATCAATATCTCTTGTTTTATTTTTTTCTTTTAATGCTAGCAATAATATTTTTTTTGTGTTTTTTTTTCTTTTGCATCATAGTTAATCTTGTTTTCATACTCTTGTGATGTAAAACATGAGATTTTCTAGTTGTTTTATCCTATGGAGTTAATTCCCTGGATGTTTTTTTCTTGCTCATAATTCACATGTTGACGTGTTAACTTTCTGGTCTTAGTTGACTTTGAATCTGACCCGATAAAATATTAAAATCTCGTATGATCCTAATACTTCCAGCGATTTTCTAAAAGAACAAGTGAGTTAACACAATAGTCTGGTGGAATATACAAATTATCATAAAAAATTTACAACTTACATAGAAGATATGAGGAATCCTAGAAAATATTGCATGGTTAAGCAAAATACCCTGAAATAATTTGATTAGTGTCACAAGTGTATAAATCTTTCATCTCTAAAAAATTTCAACAAAACGTAGTTTAGTTTTTTTTCTTTCTGCAGTAGAATTTTAGAACATTTCATATCCACAAATTGAACCTTCAAACTAAACTTAGCTCTTTAGTAAATTAGAACTTTCCTTATTCAAAATATTTAGTCAACTTTCTTTATGAGATTGATACAGAGACTCTTTATCCATATATTATTTGATTGATATGTATACTTACGTGATTTCCTGATTGCTTTACATCAAATATGGGCATCAACAAACCACTCACTCTTATGTATTACATATCTAACGCCTAAAATTCACCGTTTAACATACACCATTCAATTTTTTGCATTACAAATCAAATACCTAAACTCTAGTTTCAACAAGCATACCGCTCAAATATTATATATGTATTACATACCCGACATCTAACCCTCAAATTTTACATACATGCCACTCAATTCTTATGCAGTACATATCTAACACCTAAACTTCAATTTTATCTTTCCATACAAACCACTCAACTCTTATATATTACATGTATAACACCTAGCCTTCAATTCTTACATACATTCCGCTCAATTCTTATGCATTACATATCGAACATCCAACCTCAATTTTTGCACTCAAACCATTCAATCCTTATGATATAAGATGTAAATGCCCCAGAAGTTTGCGGGTGCTCAATGGAGAAGAGTCATCATCGAAGCCTTAACATAAGAGACCAATCGAACAGTAGACGCGTGAATGATGCAAGGCTTAAGTGTTGGCTTCTTCATTGTCATTTTTCGATGTAAGAACATCAGTGTCGACTTTATCGTCCGATAAGTCAATACTATTACGTAAACGGTCTGTGTCAACGTGTTGCTGACGTCAAACTGTTCATAATAAGCTATTTTCCATATTTCCTTTAATCATACACACCTTGATTTTTTTCTCTATTTACCAATTACGGAGAAGATGTAAGCATAAAGTATGTGTTACATCAGGCTCTACTCATTCTTCCACTTATTGGTTATTCATTCAAACCCAACCAAAAAGTTATTTTACTTTTCCAACCAATTTCGTTTCAACTAAATAAGCAAGTGAAAATTAATTTCAATTTATTATTATTATTTTTTCTTTTTTACGTTATATTTACTATTTTTTTAATTTCTTAATATATATATATATATATATGAAGCATAAAACTACATGTTTTTCACATGATGTTGTTATTTAAGTATTGGATTAAAATTCATTGGTGTTGTTTTTACTTAATTCATAGTAATGTTTTTTGTTTGTATTTAAAAAAGAACGATTATTCGAAAAATGAGAATTTTGTTGCCACTAATTTTATTACTTAATCAATCAAATTAATCCATCATAATCTTGACACGAATGAGAGATTAGCACAAGATTGTAATTAGTAGGTTAGCGTGGGAGGTATGTTTAGGTGTATCTTAGTTGTCTGGTGGTCTATCTATGGAAACTCTGTACACCTTCAGGTGTTTAATATTTATTTTGATAATTTTGTACTTATGATATCTGAGACACTTTTCGTCCTGAGGCTCGGGGTACATTTGAGGTAGTGATGTGATGCCACATCGTAGTTTTTTTTTTTTTGGCAGAATTAGGTTTTAGCTATTTTTTTTTCAAAAAATTATAGCCGAAAGCTTTGCTTTTCCTCCAGACTTGGCTAAATGTCATGGTTTCTAGAAAGTTGTTCTCTTACTTTTTCAAACAAAAAAAAAAAAATATTAATAGCCACCGCAGCTTGTTGAGCAGCTGCTTCTTCTTTAGCAACTTCATAATTGCTAGTTCAAGCAGTTGCAGCTACTCTAAACAGACCCTAAGTCCTTTGATTACTACTTTCCCCTCTTTCACGCCTCGTTGTTCTTCGCCCTTCTCCCTTCTCGTTTCCCCTTGTTTCGAAAATAGAGTCACTGTAATCCTTCTTTGTCTCAATGATGTGACTAATGTTCTTATCACCAACATCAGATGACTTCAAACGTATCTATTAAATTTTTTTCGTTATTTCTTTTCTCGGTCTCTCGACTGTTTTGGAGTTATGAGCTGGTGATGGTTCTCTCTCAGTTTTTTCTTGTTCTTTCTACTTCTTTTAGTTGTGTTTACACCTTCCTTCCTTATGGAAGATTCGGGAACAACCCACCTCCATACCCCCTAACTTGGTCGCCCATACCAATATTCCTTCGTCCTAACATTCTTAATATCTAATATCAAGCCATTAGCTCATAATCAGGTGATGACTAAAAAAGTTCACTTTGGCATGCTTTGATTCTCAAGACATTTGCATTTAATGAGTTTTTTTTTTGGTTTCTTGATGGCAGTCATAGCTTTCCATTGAAAGTTCTTCCATGCATAACGGTTCGGTTGTTCCAAATCCTCAATATACCACTTGGATCTCTTTGGATCAAAATATCTCAGTTGTCTTGTGCTCTACTATATATCCTGCAATACATCCTTATGTGCTACTTCTCCAATCCTCCACTGAAATTTGGACCACTCTTGAGAAAAAACTTCAACCTACAAATGAATCACCAGTGATTCAACTTAGAACTAATTACAAATTATATCGATGAGAAAAATCATAATGACACAACACCCATCGAGCATTAAGATGTTGGCGAGAAACACTATAGCGGTTGGTTCCAATATTGATCAAGCGGATGTCATTCTCTACACTCTTAGGATATTGTTCTAATAATAACATTTAGTTCGGCCACTAAAATTCCTAATATTATGTTGTTTTTCACTATAGCCCTTCATAATAATCGAGAGGTCTTGAAATTTGATGTTTTGAATGCATTTTTGCAANAGCCGAAATAAGAGGTGATTGTACTGCATTAACAGTTTAAATTTTTTTAAAAACTTTTTTTAAACAAAAAAATCATTGAGTGTGGTAGAAATTTGTGAAGATTGTTTAAATAGTCTACAACAATGGCTCTGCATAAATAAACTGATTTTAGATTCAACTGATGAAGAACTTACCACCAAACTGCCATCTTCTAAACCTGCGGTATATCTAAGACTCCAAAAATCACGCGCTGATGCCAGAGTAGTAGGCGAATATGTCTGCACATATACACAAAATAAATGAAGTTAGAATTGAATAAAAATGATTGAATAGTAATAGTTGGACAAACTAAATCATTTAATGGTTAGAGTACCTGCATATATATAAGTTCAATATTTCCACCATTTCCCGCAGGGATAACCGTTAACACATCGTGGGATCGACAATCGCGATACCAATTCAGACGATCTTTGAGTATCTCTGCAACCTAACAAAACATAGTACCATGTGGTTTGCGAACATAAGAAGATGGCAGTAGATCAAATAACTATATGAATATGAGAGCATACCTTAGTAGGCTCTAAACTCACAAGACCACAAGCTCGAGCTGCTACACCACTACAATTGTGGGATACAGCAATGATTCCAATAGAATCCGGACCAGGCTGTTCACATGAGAAGAGTTAAATAATTATTTGCAAGAAGAAAATAAGAAAAAAATGTGAATAAGCCACATGACCATACCTTCATACCAACCATCTGAACCCACTCAACAGCAGTTCCTGTAGCTTTAGACAAGAACTCTGCTAAGGTCTCCTCAGCAATTGCGAGTAGACTGCAACAGTTAAGTTAATATAAAAATGAGCTATAAATTCAAATCAAACAAAAGCAATAGCTAAAAACATTACCCAGCTGGGTTGTTAGCATCCCTTGGCGGATGCTGAGGCGTTGGGTTTTGCTGCTGCTGATGATGCTGACCACTTGTTACTACAGACTCACAGCTTGTGTCTGTGGTAGCCACAGATGTCTGTAAATATGTACATCAAATCAGGATTTGCAAAGATAAATCAATAGAAAGTTGAACAAGCCAGCTAATGCCAAATATGTTGTATTACAAATAATAAAACATATTCAACAATCAGCAGACAAAAAGAGGCATTGTGAAGCTTCAACTGGACAGCCAACTTACAGTATGAATCTGCTGTCGCATATAACCATTCTCATAAACAAGCTGAGAAACCTGCTTCTGTAACCGGTCATTTTCCTCCATCAGCAACTTGTTCATGGCAGTCAGTTTTCTGTTAACAGTCTGAAGACGTGAGGATTCCTTCCTCTGCTTTTCCCGACATCTGAAACGTGGTAATCCAACATCAGTCACACAAGCAAACATATCAGATTGAAGCAGATCAGTACAATCAAAACTGTAATACCACGGTGTGAAAAAATAAATATTTAATTAGCACCTCCTCTTTCTCACAATGTAACAGTTCTCATTCCTACGAGGCAAGCAAGCCATAAGAGGTATATAAGCATCAGGTAGTAAACTAGGTTAAAATCAGAGATCTAGAATGATGAAACATAACTCATCCAAAACCCTAATAATAACAAAAAAAACAGCTTTAAAACAAGCTGCAGCACCAATCTCCATCAACGCATCTCAGACTTCAAATATGACACGGCAATTTTTGTTGCAGAAATCAAAATTTTAACAGATTAGAAGCTGGAATAATATTAAAATCCCGATCAAACAACACTTCAGCGAAGAGGATAAAGCACACAACTTTCATAACAAATCAATCTCATGACAGAAAGCCAGAGAAAAACAAAAAACAAGCTAAACTAACCAGAAACAGAAAACGAAAAAGCTGTATATTAGAAAGAGAAACATAAAAGACACCCACAATAAGCAAGATCGAGCGCCAAATAAAAATGTACAACGATCCGAAAAACCCAATCTCCAAAAGTAACACGAATCAAAAGCAGCAGCTCCAAAACCCAAACCATCAGCAACCACTCTAGCGCAAGAATCAAACGAAAAAAGCCGTACCAGAAATAACTAAACCAATAAATGCAACAGAAGCAAACACCAATGGGGAAAACTGTGTTCGATTCGGAAACCTCCAAAAAATAAAAACAAAATCATAAGACTCTTTCTTCTACAAAACGTGATTTAGAGGAAAAAAACAAAAGACTAAATCCAATGCAACTGATAAACAAACAAGAATCAGGATCCAAGAAGGCATACAGATAAAAAATGAAAAGAAAAATAATATGCTCTGATCTCCTTTAAGATTATGTCTCCTACCTCCGGTTCTGAAACCAGACCTTGATCTGTTTCGGCTCGATGTTAGCGAGTATCGGACACTCCCTTATGAGCTGCTGCCTCCTCATGGAGCTAGGCTTCGGACACTCACTGTACACTCTCTCCAGAGCCTCCACCTGCTCTGGTGTGTACCTCACATACTTCCCGGCATCCATTAGCTGTTTTCCCGCCTCCTTCCCACTGATCACCATCGCCATCTCAAAAAACCCTAATCAAAACCAAACAAACAGAACAAAGATGCAACCCTAGCAGACGCAATAACACCTCTCCTCTTTCCTCCGACTCCTCGGCCTCCAAACCAGAATCCTCTCCACTCCTCCCTCCTGCATTACAAGCCTCCTCCAATCCACAGACTTCCGTACAACAGAGAACAATATGAGAAACTCTACTCCTCCATCAACCCCGCTCACGCATTCCACGCAAAGTTGAAACCTTTATACCCGAAACAGGAGGATTATGGCCAGGCGTTGGACTGGAGAGTGAGAAAAATTAAAGAAGATCCAAATCTGGTTTCGTTGCTCATTTATATAGTAGCTGTGCTTATTTAAAACAGCTTTGGTTAAATTCAACAGAAATTATTATTATTAAAAATTAAAATTTTTAAAGCCCTCATCTTTCTTTTGATCTGTCTGGTTTTGGGCGCTTTAAAGATGTCGCGCGCCGTTGCACGGGGACAGAGATGCACACCCCGTCCTTTCCAGTTTACCAGACATAAAACTATGATAAAAAACGGAAATTGAAATTTATTTTGATTTTGAATAATTATAATCTGATGGGGTCATGTGGTACATGCATCCATGAATGGCATGGCATGGCATGGCATGGCATGGTATGGCAGGTATGGCATGGTATGATGCTATGGCACTCATCAACCGGCGGTATGGTGTACCGGAGGATTGGGGGAGGTGCAGGATAGGGAGGAGAGGACTGACTCCTATTCTATGGAACAGATTGGATCTAAGATGGGTTGGCAGGGCTAAGCTGATCTGATGAATTTGAACAGTTTTTAGCTTTAAAGACAATATTCTGAGTATTTGATTGCATAACTTTATGGATGCTGTCATAAAACTACATGCATTAACTGCACCATTATTTGTAGAGTGTTATTTAATTTTGAAAAATATAATATATTTATTTATAAGATAAAATTAGTCAAAAAATTGTATGATATGTCATTTATGTGAATTATAAAAAGAGAAATATTAGTTATTGCACTGTCTGAATTTTATGGGAAATAACCATCAAATGAATAATATTATTCAATGTTTAAAATTATTTAATTTTTTTTTAATAGAAAAATCTTTCTCTAGCAATCATTTTTTTTAATTATTATCTGCAAAAATATGATTTAAGATCATTTATTTTAAACTATGATTAGGATGGCATGCATAAGATTATGATCATTAATGCTAATTTATGGTAGGAGCATGACCTTTTCTTGGATGGACTTGAAATTTGATGTAAGTATTGGATTTCAAAGAAATTAGAAATTGTATTGATAACTTTTTACGGGTATTTCACTAATCAAATGTTCTATATATTCTATAACTTGTATTACTGTTGTTACTACCTGCACCTGGAGCATAGATTGCTAAGGCGGAAAGTGATGGTCAAACGAAGAAAAAGTTTTATAATAGTTTCATTTCATAAATAAAAAATTTAAAGCACAAAATTTTTATTCTAGTTTGTAAAAGCTTAATTCATACTTAAACTTTTGCAACTGAGAGAACAAAAAAAAAAGTGTAATGCCTATCAGTCTAAGCTCATTGACATTTGTATACCTAGAATTCATCTATCATATATCAGGTTTTTCTGTAAAATGCTAGCAACTGAAGGTGTGAGCTAAATTACTTTGTGGACAAATATTTCTAAATTAAAATAATTTATATTTTTAGAATATTTTGTAATAATGAAATAAGCAATAAAAAGAAATTATAAAAAATGGTTTTTCGTTTACTTTCATTTATTTATGTTATATTTTTTGTCATAGGTAGTCACCATCTAAATGCATACTAAGTGTATATGTTTAATCTTTTCCAACTCACCAAATCGCCAAAATATAGTTAATTATTCTAATTTTTTTTTTTTGTGCATGGGTATATCAGATTCTCTGTCAGTACCATCTGAGGGTGACTCCAAAAACATGCATATATGTCATCTACTATTTCTTTTCATGTAATTAACATTTGAAAATTTTGAACATATGCCTTTTTAAAAGAAATACTAAAGGTAGTAAAATAGTTACAATTACTACTATAAAATAAAAACATACTCACCTACCTATTTGATGCAGCAAATTGTCCTTTTCTCAATCCAATCTAATCTTTTGGTGCACTTACATTAGTAAATTAAATTTGATTAGCTTCGATTCATTTTAATCTTTCTTTCACATAACCCTACTGCTTTTTTATACTCTCAATAACTCAATAACTATTTTTCTAATTAATTAGCTAATTACTGCTTTATATAAAAATATAGTTTATGATTATGATAAAAATATATACTTGATAGATCAATTAACTTTCATTTTTAATTAAATTACTTCACCTCTTCTGACATGCTTTAATTAGAAGCAATGTAGTTAAACTTTTATGCATAGGATTTTTTTCTTAATTTATTTAGCTTGACACTAATTAATTAAGATTACATATAGATGGTGATTTGAATAACAAAATCTCAAAAACTTCTTATTGGATTGAACTCTAGCTGATTATACTATTCATTTTGAGTGGACCTACACTAGCTAAAGGTGTTACAACCTTTATAGGACCAATTCACTAGTTTTTTACACAGCACTAGATTCATCTTGAAGAGATATAATTCAACATAAAAAATTAATTTATTATAATCTTTTGGTGACCCACTTTAATTTTAATATAACAATAACAATAACAATAATAACAACAATCCTTTATCTCACTAAATGAGGTTAGTTATGACACACCAAAACTTATCTTAAAGTAAGTGATCGTACAACATAAGTGCACGTGTCAAGTATCAATCCAAAACAAAAGTGTTATAATTTGTTTCCACAAAAAAAACTCTAGTTTACTAATTTAGTTACCTAGCTCGGTGAGTCCGCAAAAGGGTTTTTAATTCCTAAGATTTTAGCAAATAGAAAAATTAACATACAACAGAAAGCAAAAACTGTGGAAAGACTTTTGTGAGCTCCTTCAAGTTTTATGAGTCTCGTGCCTCTGTGATTCAGGGATTGTCATGATCGTGATTTTCTTAAATGTTTTCCTACGTGATAGTTATCAATCAGGGCGATAATACTCCTTATGCATGTCTAGATCAAAAGAAGCATAGAATATATGAAGTTGGCATTCCTCATAACTTTTTTGATCCTCTAAGATGATTGCAAAAGTCTAGTAGAATATGTTTACCCTCTCAGAATATAAGGTTAACCATTCATTTCTACTACACAACGGTTAGAGGTCGTAGCTTCATAGAACATTTTAAAATTCTCTTTAGCCATACTAAGAGTAAATTAGGTTCATAAGATAACAAAAAACTTTGGCCATGAAACAAGAGAATGCCATGGAAAAATATTACGAAAAAATCATAATTAAATCCATTGTCCCTACATCATAAAGACACGAAGAACAAATTTAGGCATGCATCATCGAGAAAATCATAGCACGAAAAACGACATAAGAATTCATTACAAGAAATAAAAGGATGCAAAACTTATAAGAAATTATTTTCTCCATTGTTGTAGCACTGCTTTCTCTCATACAAGTCTCTCAAAACTACAAAATACAAGATCTCTCACCCTACAAGGATTTCTACCAATGAAGGAAGAATAACTTGAGGAAAACTCTCAAATTTCTCTCCAAAATTTGCCTCTAGCCACCTTAAATGAGCCTTGAATGCAAAACTCCCTCCATGAAGCCCTAAAATCTCTTTTACATCAAGGATTATAGCTTGGGCCATCAAAATTCCTTCTTAAAGTGCTTTTTTGCTCATTGGCGTGGTCATGCTACTGGATGGCAGGACGCTCAACGATGGCGTGGTCACATCGTTGGTCAGCCAAAAGTGGCGTGGTCACGCCGCCGCATCGATACATTGCGTGGTCACGCCACTTTCAAGCATGACCACACCACTTCGAGACACTTTTTCGCTTGATTTTCTCATTTCAAATTGTTCATATTCAACTTTTGTAAGCTGCACAACATAAGCATAAAACTTTTCTCAAGTGTAAATTTGTGGTAAATAGGAAAGAATAAAATATAAAATGCAGAGGCAGGTAAAATCGTGTAAAATTGATGCATGTCAAAACCTCCAAATTTATCTTATTACTTGCTCTCAAGTAATCACATTTCAGTTTGACTTTTAAGAATTAAATTAACACTCATGTAGGATTCTAACTATTCAACATATTTACCAGAAGCTAATAAATATTAAATGTCATTATATGATCAATTAGCTTTAATGATTAATAGCATGACCCTTCCTTAATTCCCTTCAATCTACCTTTAAGAAAACTTCATAGAACCTTAAATTGGTGTTAATGTAAGTCCTTTTTCACTAATCATGAATGCCTTCAATATAGTTTCAATAGATTTTATCTTACTAAACATTTCCTTAACTCTTTCCCTTAAATATAGCTTTTAAAGCTATTTTCATTAAAGAATCTTGACAGAGATTTATCACTTAAGTCCCACTGCACAAATTTCCAATTCTTTTTTTCTCTTTTCTTGACTTTTTATTGTGTCAACCTCAAGCTTCTCCTCAATAAATTTTCACTTTTTGCTTTTTCATTTATTTTCTTCTTTATTTTCTTTTTATTTTTCTCCTGAGAATTACTGTATCTGGTTTATAACTTTTTCTTTTCTTTTCTAGCATTTTAGTGCGATGATGGGTAGTGTTTCTTAAAAACTATCAACTCAAAACAAGATATTTTAATGCTCTACCTCTAATTTTTTTTTTTTTGTTATAAATTATGGACACATTAATTTAGTTAAAATGATCTGAAAAAGATTACATATATTTTTGGTTTGCTACTTAACACTTAAATTAATTTTTTTAAGAGTCTACTGGTTCTTTTAAGTGAAGTTGAAGTTTTTCAATACTGAATCCTATTATTAACTTATTAAAGTTAATTTTTCTTGAATGATATTTATCTTCTTTTTATAAATTATGATAAGCAGTTGAGTTATTAGTATTCCTAACAGATATTACCAAATGAAATTTTAGTATTTTTCCGAGCTATGTTAATTATCTTTCAGGTTCATAAGAAAGTACATTCTTCTCCCCCCAAAGTTGCTTTTTTCTACACATGGATAACATAAAGTAGTAGTAAATAAAAAGCAAGTAAGTGTGGGAAAAAGTAAAAATAGGATAATCATATGAATCTCCAAAATTCAAGGTGTAAGATATGTAAAAATACATTAATTAGAAAAGCAACATTCAGGATTTCTCAAATTCTTCCCCTTTTTAAGAAACTCATTGCTTAGTGGAGAAAACACAGACTCAAAACCCAATTAAAAAAATAATTTTCAAAGCAATTTTCAAATCAAATGCAATAAGTAAAAAATAACATCAACAAAGTAGATAACATTTGGGTTGCCTCCCAAGATAGCACTTGGTTTAATGTCATCAACCTGATTGTGCCAGATCTACTACTGGGATGATTCTACCATTAGGATTTCAATTGGACCTTTCCTATCTCCTCCTAAGTACAACTTAAATCTTTGTCTGTTCACTTTAAAAATATGATTGGTCCTCTAATCTTGGATGTCGACAACTTTGAATAGGTATACTTTGATGATAATGAATGGTCCTGACCACCTCAACTTTATTTTCTTGGGAAATAATTTCAATCGAGAATTTTACAACATATCCTCATGTCCAGGTTGAAATTCCTTCCAAATGAGCTTTTGATCGTGCCACTTTTTCATTTTTTTCTTATAAATTTTGGCATTCTCATAAATTTCCTATCCAATTTCTTCCAATTCATTCAAATGTATTAATCTCCTCTCTACCCCATCTTTCAAATTGTAGTTCAATTCTTTAATTATTTAATAAGCCTTATGTTTTAATTTTGCAGGCAGATGATAGTCTTTTCCAAAAATTAGCCTATAAGATGATAATCCTATGGGCATTTTGAAAGCAGTTTGGTAGGTCCATAATGCTTCATACAATCTAAGTGACCAATCCTTTCTGATGGGTTAACATTTTTCTCTAAGATGCCCTTAATTTCTTTATTGGATTCAGCTAACCCATTTGTCTTAGGGTGGTAAGTAGTAAAAACTTTATGAGTTATGTTGACCTCATTTTTGTTCACATAGGACTTGTACAAACATCACCCCTTGACCTAACACAACTAAATTGGCTAAAAAGCAACTTGTCAATTTTTTTTTGCCCTGGTGTGGTCTGGCCAGGCTTAAGCATGACCACGCCCAAAAGTTCCTCGGCATGGTCAAACCTAGCCCAAGCGTGACCACGCCCGGAAGCTCCTCAACGTGGTCACGCCAACCCTGGGCGTGACCATGCCTAGGCAAGCCTAATCAGCGATTCATGGCCTTCATCCATGGATTAGGTCTCAAATCATTGTACCATTTCACCGACAGAGATTGGTGGCTCACTAACCGCTGGGCTGATCTTTGTCGTCGGCTCGCCACATCATCGAACAGCTCCGGAGGTTCTACCATTGTCTTTCATACCTATAAAAGGGGCCTCTATCGGCACGATCCATGGCTCATCGCTTTTTGGTATATGAAGAAGAAGAAGAAGAAGGAAGAAGTCTTCTCCGACGAGCCTCCCCCCCTCTAGTTAGCTTGCTCCTCATGAGTATTTCTTCTTTCTCTTTTACTTTAAGAATTTAGTATCTTAAGTTAATTTAGGTTAGATAAAATGAAAGGCCTTGGATTAGGATTGGGTTGGGACTTGAATTGGGTTGACCCAAACCCAACCTAACCTAAACTCTAGACTTAACCCAGCCCAGTTCTAGCCCAAACTTAATCCAACCCAAATCCTAGACGAAACCTAACCTAGGCTAACCCAAACCTAATCCAAACCCCTTTCCTAACCCAACATAGGTTTAGGCCCAACCCAATCTAATTAGGGTCAACCCATCTTAAATCGAGTTAAACCCAAATCAAACCTAAGCTAACCCAGTTCAATCCAACTTAACCTGAGTGAAACATAAATCAAACCTAACCCAACCCGAGTCAACCCAAATTAACCTGGGTCAAACCCAAATCAAGACTACGCTAACCCGAGTCAACCTAACTTAACCTAGGTCAATCCCAAATCATGTCAAACCTAACCTTGATCAACCTAGCTTAACCCAGGGAAACTCAAATTCAACCCAAGATAAATCAATTCGACTCAAGCCCAATCCAAGCCCAAACCAACTGAACTATGTCATACCTTTGTTCAATCTCCAACTAACCAAAACTGAAAATTTAGCTTACCTCAGCTCAACCCCAGCCCAATTCTATTCCAAGGTTATGTGTTACTTTACATGTTTTATTTTATATGTTGTTTCATGTATCATTTCATGTTATGTTCATGTCTTATTTCTTTCATGTTATTTCATGTTCAAATACCAAAAAAAAAAAAAATAAATAAAGATGAGAACTTTTTAGTTTTCTCTACAAAACAACAAATCAAAATTCAAATAAAACATAACTCAAAACATAGAAAACCCCTGATTTTTCAACATGACCTACAAATCTAGAAATCAAACAACACATGAATGCAAATAATGAACTTAAATAAACATCTAAAACACACCAAGATAAAGAACAAGAACCAAACCTGAGGTAGATTCATCATGAATCTTAGGTTAGCTAACTTAGACACCAAGCCGAGGGCCATACACTTACCTAAAGTCTAAGGGTTTGTTTGGGGCAGCTGCAGCTTATTGAATAATCTACTGATAAACTGCTGTTGATCAGCAGATTATCTGGATAAACTGGTTAGCTGTTTGGGGCAGCTGTTTGAAAACATCTGATTTGCATCTATTTGTTGATAAATGATCATTCTGCCCCTATTAAGTAATGCTATTCGCAATAGAACTATCTTGACAATATATTTGATACTAAAGAAGCAGAAAGAACTGTAATATGCTTTAAAGTTAGTAAATGAAGAATTAAATTAGAAAAAGCAATCAATAGTACAAAATGATATAGAATAACGCTATACTTGTTCGCGTTTTACTTAAAACTTCTAATAGCATCTCTCATCAAAGAAATCATAAGGAAGATTCCTATAATTGTTTCTTATGAGTTTGGAGAGACTCTGAGGAGAAATTGAGTGCAATTATATGAGACATAGACAAAAAGCTAGTATTAAATGGAAAGGATCACAATGTATTGTAATGATTGAATTAGGTCGAGTTTGAGTTATCAATATCTCTTGTTTTATTTTTTTCTTTTAATGCTAGTAATAATATTTTTTTTGTGTTTTTTTTTTCTTTTGCATCATAGTTAATCCTGTTTTCATACTCTTGTGATGTAAAACATGTGATTTTCTAGCTGTTTTATCCTATGGATTTAATTCCCTAGATTTCTTTTTCTTGCTCATAATTCACATGTTGACGTGTTAACTTTCTGGTCTTAGTTGACTTTGAATCTGACCCGATAAAATATTAAAATCTCGTATGATCCTAATACTTCCAGCGATTTTCTAAAAGAACAAGTGAGTTAACACAATAGTCTGGTGGAATAATCATATTATCATAAAAAAATTACAACTTACAAAGAAGATATGAGGAATCCTTGAAATTATTGCATGGTTAAGCAAAATACCGCGAAATAATTTGATTAGTGTCACAAGTGTATAAATCTTTCATCTCTAAAAAATTTCAACAAAACATAGTTTAGTTTGTTTTTCTTTCTGCAGTTGAACTTTAGAACATTTCATATCCACAAATTGAACCTTCAAACTAAACTTAGCTGTTTAGTAAATTAGAACTTTCCTTATTCAAAATATTTAATCAACTTTCTTTATGAGATTGATACAGAGACTCTTTATCCGTATATTATTTGATTGATATGTATACTTACGTGATTTCTTGATTACTTTACATCAAATTTGGGCATCAACAAACCACTCACTCTTATGTATTACATATCTAACACCTAAAATTCATTGTTTAACATACACCATTCAATTCTTTTGCATTACAAATCAAATGCCTAAACTCTAATTTCAACAAGCATGCCGCTCAAATATTATATATGTATTACATACCCGACATCTAACCCTCAAATTTTACATACATTCCACTCAATTCTTATGCAGTACATATCTAACACCTAAACTTCAATTTTATCTTGTCATACAAACCACTCAATTCTTATGCAGTACATATCTAACACCTAGCCTTCAATTCTTACATACATTCCGCTCAATTCTTATGCATTACATATCAAACATCCAACCTCAATTTTTGCACTCAAACCATTCAATCCTTATGATATAAGATGTAAATGCCCCAGAAGTTTGCGGGTGCTCAATGGAGAAGAGTCATCATCGAAGCCTTAACATAAGAGACCAATCGAACAGTAGACGCGTGAGTGATGCAAGGCTTAAGTGTTGGCTTCTTCATTGTCATTTTTCTATGTAAAAACAGTAGTGTCGACGTTATCGTCCGATAAGTCAATACTATTACGTAAGAATTAATGCGTCTTCTACGCAAACGGTCTGTGTCAACGTGTTGCCGACGTCAAACTGTTCATAATAAGCTACTTTCCATATTTCCTTTAATCATACGCACCTTGATTTTTTTCTCTATTTACCAATTACGGAGAAGATGTAAGCATAAAGTATGTGTTACATCAGGCTCTACTCATTCTTCCACTTATTGGTTATTCATTCAAACCCAACCAAAAAGTTATTTTACTTTTCCAACCAATTTCGTTTCAACTAAATAATCAAGTGAAAATTAATTTCAATTTATTTTTTTTTTCTTTTTACGTTACATTTGCTATTTTTTTAATTTCTTAATATATATATATATATATATATAGATATATATATATATGAAGCATAAAACTACATGTTTTTCACATGATGTTGTTATTTAACTATTGGATTAAAATTCATTGGTGTTGTTTTTACTTAATTCATAGTAATGTTTTTTGTTTGTATTTAAAAAAAGAACGATTATTCTAAAAATGAGAATTTTGTTGCCACTAATTTTATTACTTAATTAATCAAATTAATCCAGCATAATCTTGACACGAATGAGAGAATAGCACAAGATTGTAATTAGTAGGTTAGCGTGGGAGGTATGTTTAGGTGTATCTTATTTGTCTGGTGGTCTATCTATGGAAACTCTGTACACCTTCAGGTGTTTAATATTTATTTTGATAATTTTGTACTTATGATATCTGAGACACTTTTCGTCCTGAGGCTCGGGGTACATTTGAGGTAGTGATGTGATGCCACATCGTAGTTTTTTTTTTTTTGGCAGAATTAGGTTTTAGCTATTTTTTTTTCAAAAAATTATAGCCGAAAGCTTTGCTTTTCCTCCAGACTTGGCTAAATGTCATGGTTTCTAGAAAGTTGTTCTCTTACTTTTTCAAACAAAAAAAAAAAAATATTAATAGCCACCGCAGCTTGTTGAGCAGCTGCTTCTTCTTTAGCAACTTCATAATTGCTAGTTCAAGCAGTTGCAGCTACTCTAAACAGACCCTAAGTCCTTTGATTACTACTTTCCCCTCTTTCACGCCTCGTTGTTCTTCGCCCTTCTCCCTTCTCGTTTCCCCTTGTTTCGAAAATAGAGTCNTTGAGGCAGTGATGTGATGCCACATCGTAGTTTTTTTTTTTTTTTTTGGCATATTAGGTTTTAGCTATTTTTTTTTTCAAAAAATTATAGCGAAAGCTTTGTTTTTCCTCCAGACTTGGCTAAATGTCATGGTTTCTAGAAAGTTGTCGTCTGACTTTTTTTTTTAAAAAAAATTAATAGCTATCGCAGCATGTTGAGCAGCTGCTTCTTCTTTAGCAACTTCATAATTGCTAGTTCAAGCAGTTGCAACTACTCTAAACAGACCCTAAGTCCTTTGATTACTACTTTCCCCTCTTTCACGCCTCGTTGATCTTCTCCCTTCTCCCTTCTCGTTTCCCCTTGTTTCGAAAATAGAGTTACTGTAATCCTTCTTTGTCTCAATGATGTGACTAATGTTCTTATCACCAACATCAGATGACTTCAAACGTATCTATTAAATTTTTTTCGTTATTTCTTTTCTCGGTCTCTCGACTGTTTTGGAGTTATGAGCTGGTGATGGTTCTCTCTCAGTTTTTTCTTATTCTTTCTACTTCTTTTAGTTGTGTTTACACCTTCCTTCCTTATGGAAGATTCGGGAACAACCCACCTCCATACCCCCTAACTTGGTCGCCCATACCAATATTCCTTCGTCCTAACATTCTTAATATCTAATATCAAGCCATTAGCTCATAATCAGGTGATGACTAAAAAAGTTCACTTTGGCATGCTTTGATTCTCAAGACATTTGCATTTAATGAGTTTTTTTTTTCAGTTTCTTGATGGCAGTCACATCTTTCCATTGAAAGTTCTTCCATGCATAACGGTTCGGTTGTTCCAAATCCTCAATATACCACTTGGATCTCTTTGGATCAAAATATCTCAGTTGTCTTGTGCTCTACTATATATCCTGCAATACATCCTTATGTGCTACTTCTCCAATCCTCCACTGAAATTTGGACCACTCTTGAGAAACAACTTCAACCTACAAATCAATCACCAGTGATTCAACTTAGAACTAAATTATATCGATGAGAAAAATCATAATGACACAACACCCATCGAGCATTAAGATGTTGGCGAGAAACACTATAGCGGTTGGTTCCAATATTGATCAAGCGGATGTCATTCTCTACACTCTTAGGATATTGTTCTAATAATAACATTTAGTTTGGCCACTAAAATTCCTAATATCATGTTATTTTTCACTATAGCCCTTCATAATAATTGAGAGGTCTTGAAATTTGATGTTTTGAACGCATTTTTGCATGGAAATCTTCATGATAACATCTACATGCATCAACCGCAAGGATTCCAAGAAACTCATCACCCCAAACAAGGTTGTCCTCTCAAGAAGGCCCTATACTGTAAGCAAGCTCTAAGACAATGGTTTAATAGATTATCTACTTTTTTATTAAAAACTAATTTACTAACAATATAACTAATCCATCTTAATTCATATATCATAATGATAAAGTGCACATATTTGTTTTAATCCATGTAGATGATATTTTATTTACAAGGAGTTGTCCCCAAGTTATATCCATTTTACTCTCTAATCTTGAATCAGTATTTCAACTCAAACATCTCATACTTGTGCATTGTTTCTTGTGAATTGAGGTGATAGATGCAAAATGAATATTTTCTAAATCAGCATAGGAATGCTTAACAACTTTTGAACTTGGTCGGGATTCAAAATTGCAAAGCAGTGGCTACTCTCTTACCTACTGAGTATTCAATTCAACTAAGAGAAATGGAGTTATTCCATAATCTTCATTTCTATCGACAATTGATGGGATCTTTTTCATACTTAATGATCACCAAACTGAATATATCATTTGGTGTGAATTATTTATCTTAACATATGCATAAACCAATGCTTTAGCATTTTCAACTCCTTGCTAGACTTCCCAGATATGTTCAAGGGACTTCGAGATATGGATTTGTTATTCATCAGGGCGATCTAGCTCTAAGGAGGTAAATAGATGCTAATTGGGTTAGTGATACAAAAAATCTGCAACTAAATTTTGCTCCTTGGAAAAATATTGAACTCCTGTAACACCATGAAGAAAATTACATTTGTCAGATTGTCCACTGAAGTGGAGTATAGAGCCCTAGCTGTAGATGCCACTGATGTTTTATTGTTATGGAGGCTTACACAGGAATTTGGCGTTTCGATCACACATCCTACTTTGATATACTGTGATAACATATGTCATTTCCCTAACTAATAATCTCGTGATTCGTCTACGGACAAAGAACGTTGAAATTGGTCGTCATTTCTTCATAGATCATTTAAATTTGAAATAAATTCTTGTTTATTAGCTCTCAAGATCAAACAGTTGATATACTTACCAAGTCATCGTCACGACAACGGTTCAATCTACATCGGATCAAGCTAACCATTCAACCTAAACCAATTAGCTTGAAGGAGAGCAACAGGAGTTAGAACTTATCAGAAGATTGTAACAAGTAGGTTATCGTGTTAGGGTATATTTAGGCGTATAATATTTGTCTGGTGATCTATACATAGAACCTCTGTACATGACCATGTGATGTTTAATATTCATTTTAATAATTATGTCTTTAAATCTAACTAGTTTACATTTTGCTAACACTTATTTTCAACATCACATCATGCTTAGCCTTCACTAACTCCTTAATTAGAGGNAAGGGACTTCGAGATATGGATTTGTTATTCATCAGGGCGATCTAGCTCTAAGGAGGTAAATAGATGCTAATTAGATTAGTGATACAAAAAATCTACAAGTAGGTTTTGCTCCTTTCTTGGAAAAATGTTGAACTCCTGTAACACCATGAAGAAAATTACATTTGTCAGATTGTCCACTGAAGTGGAGTATAGAGCCCTGGCTGTAGATGCCACTGATGTTTTATTGTTATGAAGGCTTACACGGGAATTTGGCGTTTCGATCACACATCCTACTTGGATATACTGTGATAACATATGTCATTTCCCTAACTAATAATCTCGTGATTCGTCTACGGACAAAGCACGTTGAAATTGGTCGTCATTTCTTCATAGATCATTTAAATTTGAAATAAATTTTTGTTTATTAGCTCTCAAGATCAAACAGTTGATATACTTACCAAGTCATCGTCACGACAACGGTTCAATCTACATTGGATCAAGCTAACCATTCAACCTAAACCAATTAGCATGAAGGAGAGCAACATGAGTTAGAACTTAGCAGAAGATTGTAACAAGTAGGTTATCGTGTTAGGGTATATTTAGGCGTATAATATTTGTCTGGTGATCTATACATAGAACCTCTGTACATGACCATGTGATGTTTAATATTCATTTTAATAATTATGTCTTTAAATCTAACTAGTTTACATTGTGCTAACACTTACTTTCAACATCACATCATGCTTAGCCTTCACTAACTCCTTAATTAGAGTTTCTTATATTTAATACTTTTTTACTTAATTAATTTGTATTAGAATTAAATCATGAGTTGATACTCCATTAGCCGTTTATTTATCTTTAAAGACCTAATGACAAGAAAGCAATCATAATCAAACCATATTCATGCATAGACCAATATTCCTCCATTTCCTACTCAATAAAAATATTAATCACTTGCTTACCACTAACTAATCAGTGGGCTCTTAGATATGTTAATTAAATATTAGGACACTGGTATCAAGTTAGTGGAAAGGCAGGATAGTAGGGTAGGCTTTAACTCCCATAAAAAAAGAAATTTAATTATAAAATTCTCAATTAATAAAGTCTTAAAATAGGGATAATTACATGCCGATCATCCTAAACATCGCTATTTACAAATTAAAGCCCCGATGAATTTTAAACTATGAAACTGATGCGTTCAAGCGTGTCTCGACTAAACCATTGAAAACTCGATAAAAATGAAAAATAAGAATTTAGCTGTTATCGTGAATTTTGACACGTGTGTGAGAACTCGAAAAATAGATGAAAAGAGGAGGCCTGATTTGTAAATAACAATATTTCGGATGATGTATATGCAAGTAGAATATTATTTTTCAAATTACCTTATATATTTCTACTTGTAAAATCAATCTAAACTAATTTAATCTAAATAATTGTTAGCTATAATTAATGTATTAATTAGCCACCCACTTGCCACTTTTATATGGGATTTATTTAGTGTTTGTATAAAGCTTTATAACAGTCAAATTTTTCCTTTATCGCAGTGCAAATAAAATAATTGCATTAATACCAGAGAACATGTGGCAATGTTTTTTCTTTTATGTTTTTTTATTTCTTTTGAAAGAGAGAAAGTGGTTTATAAGGTAATCCACTTAATGCTTCTTAATTAAAGAATCATATTTGAGGGCATAAAAGTTGGTTGTCACTAAGTACTTTTTTATTGTTTCAAGATGGTGACATCTATCTCTATGGAATTCTACTTTTTAGTGGTTAAGTTTTATAATCTTGACTAGGGGTTAGGATCATGGCTTCAACAACCATAGAAACTTTACATGTGATTGATTGTCAAATTTCACTTTGATTTTTCTTGTGAAGTTTTATGTTATCAATTCTAGCTTGTTAGCCATATTTTGTTCATTAAAAGGATAGATAAAAATTATAAATAAAAATGTTGAAATTTATTAACTATAGATTAGTACTTATTGATTGACATTAATTTTTGTATTTATCAAGTTTAGATTAATTACTTAATTGAAAAAATTATAATGATATGAAATAACGTAAACATATAATTTGAGCATTTATAGTTGTTTTTCAAAAGAGTATGTTTGGCGATGGCAACAAGGAATGCACCTAAACTGGGAGGCATCTGTCTAGCCCAAGGAGTAGTCGCCTTGGGTTAGCCACTCTCGCCTAGAATGAAAGGACCCACCTATCAGCTAGACTCTGACACGACTTAATGCCACTCTCTCGAGCCAGAGGGACACCTAGCTCAGTTAAACTCACCATGTCCCTATGAAATCTTGTCTAGAGCACAAGAGAATCTTGTTTAGACTCAACCAAGTCAATGGACTTTGCCTAGTTAATCAACAACTCCACCAATTAGCCTACAAATCATTTGATGCACTCTCCACAAGTTAATATCAATGTGTACAACTCTTAGTTATTGATCATTATGTCATTATATCGACAACTATTAAATCATGTAGTTATCATTTGATTTCTCGTATATTGCATTTTTTGCGGTGATCAAAATTTTATAAATAATGTGTAAATAGAAGAAAGTAGGGAAATAAATAGCATTCTATAATATTTTGCTATGTCGAATAGAACATTTGAAGCTTTTATAGATAAAATTTCTCTCCACCTTTCTTCCATTTATCAATTCGACCACAATGACAATTTTAAATCTAACATCCTTTCAGATGTAATGAGCGTCCATTGATGCTAACAAAAAAAACCAAACTACAAGAAGTTAATTACGCTAACTAAGAAGCATCTAAATCCATTTAAAATCAATAGTTTGTGACCAAATAACAACCCAGAGGAATTGATGGATGTATCTCTTGGATGATGTTGACCGCTTTAGAATGAACTCCTTGTGCTAGCTTAAGTGTAAATAAATTAGAGGTTTCAAACTCCATTGTATGGTAACAACTAACAAGCATTGGTTTATTGACTTCATTCTTGTTATATGCGAGACCTACTATCACATTAATGAATAAGAGTACCTTCACTTGTTAGGTTAATGAAGAGCTTAATAACCATGGTAAAATATGTACCCTGCATAGATATAAAATAGGCAAAGCCTTTGAAGAAGTTCAAATGTTAAATCTTAAACCATATGGAGAAGGACAGATGTAGTCGACCATGTAGCCTATTTTGATCTTGCAATGACACTACTTCACATTATTAATACTTTAAAATATGTTCAAAAATCACCTTGTCAAATAATTACAACTTTGAATGACTTATGTTTGTTTGTCAATACATTTAAGGAATCAACTCTTTGATGGTTCCCTTGACTACCACTATNACTCCCATAAAAAAAGAAATTTAATTATAAAATTCTCAATTAATAAAGTCTTAAAATAGGGATAATTACATGGCGATCATCCTAAACATCGCTATTTACAAATTAAACCCCCGATGAATTTTAAACTATGAAACTGATGCATTTAAGCGTGTCTCGATCAAACCATTGAAAACTCGATAAAAATGAAAAATAAGAATTTAGCTGTTATCGTGAATTTTGACACGTGTGTGAGAACTCGAAAAATAGATGAAAAGAGGAGGCCTGATTTGTAAATAACAATATTTCGGGTGATGTATATGCAAGTAGAATATTATTTTTCAAATTACCATATATTTTTCTACTTGTAAAATCAATCTAAACTAATTTAATCTAAATAATTGTTAGCTATAAATAATGTATTAATTAGCCACCCACTTGCCACTTTTATATGGGACTTATTTAGTGTTTGTATAAAGCTATAGAACAGTCAAATTTTTCCTTTATCGCAGTGCAAATAGAATAATTGGATTGATACCAGAGAACATGTGGCAATGTTTTTTCTTTATGTTTGTTTATTTCTTTTGAAAGAGAGAAAGTGGTTTATATGGTAATCCACTTAATGCTTCTTAATTAAAGAATCATATTTGAGGGCATAAAAGTTGGTTGTCACTAAGTACTTTTTTATTGTCTCTATGGAATTCTACTTTTTAGTGGTTAAGTTTTATAATCTTGACTAGGGGTTAGGATCATGGCTTCAACAACCATAGAAACTTTACATGTGATTGATTGTAAAATTTCATTTTGATTTTTCTTGTGAAGTTTTATGCTATCAATTCTAGATTGTTAGCCATATTTTGTTCATTAAAAGGATAGATAAAAATTATAAATAAATATGTAGGCATTTATCAAGTTTAGATTAATTACTTAATTGAAAAAATTATAATGATATGAAATAATGTAAACATATAATTTGAGCATTTATAGTTGTTTTTCAAAAGAGTATGTTTGGCGCTGGCAACAGGGAATGCACCTAAACTGGGAGGCATCTGTCTAGCCCAAGGAGTAGTCACCTTGGGTTAGCCACTCTCGCCTAGAATGAGAGGACCCGCCTATCAATTAGACTCTGACATGACTTAATGCCACTCTCTCGAGCCAGAGGGACACCTAGCTCAGTTAAACTCGCCATGTCCCTATGAAATCTTGTCTAGAGCACAAGAGAATCTCGTTTAGACTCAACCAAGTCAATGGACTTTGCCTAGTTAATCAACAACTCCACCAATTAGCCCACAAATCATTTGATGCACTCTCCACAAGTTAATATCAATGTTTACATCTCTTAGTTATTGATCATTATGTCATTATATCTACAACTATTAAAACATGTATTTATTAATTGATTTCTCTTATATTACATTTTTCGCAGAGATCAAAATCATATAAATAATGTGTAAACAGAAGCACGTAGGGATATAGATAGCATTATTTACTTTTTTGCTATGGTGAATAGAACATTTGAAGCATTTATATATAAAATTTCTCTCTACCTTTCTTCCATTTATTAGTTCAACAATGACAATTTTAAATCTAACATCCTTTCAGATGTAATGAGCGTCAATTGATGTTACAACATAAATCAAAACTACAAGAAGTTAATTACCCTAACTAAGAAGCATCTAAATCCATTTAAAATCAATAGTTTGTGACCAAATAACAACCTAGAGGAATTGATGGATGGATCTCTTGGATGATGTTGATCACTTTAGAATGAACACTTTGTGCTAGCTTAAGTGTAAATAAATTAGAGGTTTCAAACTCCATTGTATGGAAACAACTAACAAGCATTGGTTTATTGAATTCATTCTTGTTATATGTGAGACCTACTATCACATTAATGAATAAGTGTACCTTCACTTGTTAGGTTAATGAAGAGGTTAATACCCATGGTAAAATATGCACCCTGCATAGATATAAAATTGGCAAAGTCTTTGAAGAAGTTCAAATGTTACATCTTAAACCATATGGAGAAAGATAGATGTAGTCGACCATGTAGCCTATTTGAGCTTGTAATGACACTACTTCACATTATTAATACCTTAAAATATGTTTAAAAAATCACCTTGTTCAAAAAATTACAACTTTGAAAAACTTATGGTTGTTTGTCAATACATTTAAGGAATCAACTCTTTGATGGTTCCCTTGACTACCACTACGAGTCACCACATCTTTTATTAAGTTCAAAAAGTGTTCATCATCTAGTGTATAAGCATTAAGAGATTATTAAAAAACCTACGTTCCATGTTAAGGATGTGGTAGGAGTTTGGTGAGCTCTCAAAAATTTTATTAATAGATTTTAAGGGAATTTGGAAGCTAAAAACTTTGAGCTTATAGTTTTTGAAGCTAACCTCACCTAAATTCTATGGGAGGGCCTCTAAATTATGCACTTGGTTTGTAATAACCTAGGTTGAATTACTTAAATTCATCAATAGTCATACCAATGCCAAAAAAAACATAATAACATGATCAGGCCATTTACCTCAGCTCACCTAAGATAACAACCTACGAGGCGTACCTTCTATAAAGGTTTTGATGGTGATGGGATTTTCCTAGCATTTAGAAGACAAGTAGGAGGCACATAGAGAGGTTTGTAGAGAGCGGATCACACCACAACCATTTGTATCACCAAAGAAGAATTCACTTAATTGATAAGCTTTTGTATCACTAAAGAAGAATTCACCTAATTGATAAGCTTCTTAAAATTATTTTCCCACTAGCTCTTCATTGAGTAACGATGTGAGCCCTCATGCAACAACATTATGAGAAGCTAATATCAACCCATCGTTATCTAAAAATTATTCCTTTGTCATTACATATAAATAAATTAATGGAGGTAATTCTAAGCAAAAGCCACTTAAACTGGACATTGTGAATGAGGATAAGAAGATATTTGAGAAAATATTGCAAGTATTATGAATTCAATGGAGATCAAGATCTTAACAGAAAGGATTAACAACACTAAAAAGTAATTAGTGGGAGAGTTAACCAAAGTTGGGATACTAAAAGAATTTATTCTTATTATCCTTAGAAAGAGCCCAAGGAAAGCAGCTATAGAATAGAAAATGAATGAGCCGGTGCCGGTGCTAAACAAAGTATTTTATATAGTAAGAGTGATATCCACTATCTTAGGATGAGCAAGATAAGAATTTATTCACTAGGTCAGCCTCAAATAACTCTATCGTTGACGATCACCTGCCAAATTATAAACTCATTCAATGTTACGGGGGTCACAACTATAATTTCCAAATTTTAGATATGAAGTATCCTAATTTATGATATGATTATTATCAACATCATTTTCAAGGTTGCATTTGATAAAATAAATCATGAGGAACCCACCTAACATCTACAATAGGACCACTCTATGTGTTATTCAATAAAATATGAAAGACTAAAGAAATTATCACCTTACAAATCCCTCAGAAAGAAGAGAAAGGGTAGTTTATTGCTATAGTTGTCATCATTTTAATGGATGTATCAGCTACTTATGATATTATATTTGATAAGAGTTTTCTAAACACTTTTAAGGTGTTCTTCTCAACTATAACATTGTAATAAATTCCCAATAGAAGATTAGAAAATGAGAGCGGGAAAGAGTTTAATTTTAAAAAGTGCGTGTTATCTCAATGGAATGGGAGTGTCNACACACACGCACACACAATATATATATATATATATATATATATGGAGATGGAGGCGGCTAGATGTGCTCTGCTAGGGTTCCAGACAGGAAGATGATCTTCTGGTGCTGGCTGGTGGCGGGTAGAGTGGTTGTGGTACTCTTTTGGGACCTTCTCCCTCCTAGGTGGACTCTACTTTGCTGATTAAACTACTGGAATCTGAGGAGCAATCTGCTTGGTTTCACACTCAATGGATCCAGAAGATCAGGACCTTCAAATCTATTCTCAATGTCCGCTTCACTTTCAACTATAGGGAGGGTAATAAACCTGCTAATTGGCTTGCTAGACAAGGTCATCACATTAAATCTGTCTTTGTAGCAGTTAATCCCCCACCTCCTTTATTTTTCCTGCTCCNAAACCAACATACCACTAGTTGCGTGCACGCGTGCGCACACACAATATATATATATATATATATATATATATATAAATGGAGATGGAGGCGGCTAGATGTGCTCTGCTAGAGTTCCAGACGGGAAGATGATCTTCTGCTGTTGGCTGGTGCCGGGTAGAGTGGTTGTGGTACTCTTTTGGGACCTTCTTCCTCCTAGGTGGACTCTGCTTTGCTGATTAAACTACTGGAATCTGAGGAGCAATCTGCTTGGTTTCACACCCAGTGGATCTAGAAGATCAGGACCTTCAAATCTATTCTCAATGTCCGCTTCACTTTCAACTATAGTGAGGGTAATAAACCTGCTAATTGGCTTGCTAGACATGGTCATCACTTTAAATCTGTCTTTGTAGCAGTTAATCCCCCACCTCTTTTATTTTTCCTGCTCCATGGAGATACTCTAGAGGTGCCTCATTTCAAAATTGTTGCCACTATGCTTCCTGGATTCACTGACCCCCCCCCCCCCTCCCAAGTAGATTTTAATTTTGTTTTTTTCTCCCTTTTTCCTCTTGTTTTTTCAGCTTTTTTTCTCAGCTTTTCAGCCTTTTCTCCTCTTGTTTATAATTGCTCTCTGGTTTTTTCCTAGATTTACTTAACAATAGGGAGTCATGAGATTGCTCCTTTCTTCAATATATATATATATTAGCAACATTATGAAAAGTTGTATGAGTATGACTCAAATTATTATAATGAATCCAATTTATAAAAATGATAAATAACCATATATTTTGGCTTGTTTGCTCATTGATGTGAAATTGGTGACACTTGAGCTCGATCATGTTCAGCTTATTTATAAAGGCATCATAAATACATACATAAAAATATAGAAAAGCTTATTTTTAAGTATATATAAACCTAATGGAGTTGTTTTTGGAGAGATTATTACGTGCGGATACCGCACATCCGGATGATGATCCAGATGGACATTCGTGTGATCCATGGCGGCATGGCTTTATCAAGACTGTAGTCCAGATGTGCAATCATCCGGACTTAATAATTTTTCTAGTTGTTGAGCCAAATTTGAAATAAAAAATCATACTTATTACTTAGGACTTCAAGAAAATGGGATTATAAAATTTAGTCTAACATGATTTGAATATCATATAAAAACTGTTCAAACACAAACTATAAGTTTTTATTTCAACATTGTACATAAGGTCATAAAAATTCGAATATATGATGAGCTATGGTAGGACATCAACAAATTTTCATTATCTACCATGGATCTCAAGGCACAACACAAATCATGAAGTATTGTTTTAGCAAGAAATATTTAAATCTCAATAAAAAATCATCCAGAACTCTAATTTTGATAAACTTACAGTCAAAATGACCGCTTCGATGAGATGAACACAATGACACTAAAGTTTGTCCAATCACAATCAAATCAAGCCTAGATCAAGTTGAGAAACAAATTTGGATGCTTCTGATGCCCAATTAGAATGTCAAATAGATTTCAAATCTGGCAAGCTTACAGTCAAATTGAGCATCTCAATAAAACAAATCTAAAGAGCCAAACATCACTTAATCTAGCATCGTTATGACACCCAAATGTCCACATAATACCGTTCGATCAAACATCTATCTCTAGGACTTCTGATAGAGTGGTCTAGGTTCTTTCCTTATTTGTTNCAAATAGATTTCAAATCTGGCAAGCTTACAGTCAAATTGAGCATCTCAATAAAACAAATCTAAAGAGCCAAAGATCACTTAATCTGGCATCGTTATGACACCCAAATGTCCACATAATACCGTTCGATCAAACACTATCTCTAGGACTTCTGATAGAGTGGTCTAGGTTCTTTCCTTATTTGTCGAGAGACCTCACCTAAACATTATAAATAGAGACATACCACTTTCATGAATGAGAACTAAGATCCATGCTTGGAGAAGGATCAAGGAAAGAAGGAGTTGAAGTTCAGTGTTCTGCACAAAATACTCGACAAACACATTCCACAAAACACCATAAACCACCACTCACCGCCATCATCGACCACCACCGACCACCCCCAACACATTGTGAAATAACCAAAGCACCTTGTTGAACAACGACCAATGATGCAGAGTAACAAAGCACTATGTTGGATAACAATCAAATTTGCAGAATGACAAAGCACTGTGCGGAGTAGTGACCAATTTTGCAAAGTGATGAAGCACTGTACAAATTAGCGGCCAACATTTTAGAGAGGCAGATTATTCTACTAAATAGTGTGTCATCTCAAGCGCTGCACATCGACATACTTTGATGATGGTGTATTAACGTTCTGGCAACTGCAATCGCACCTAACTGTTGTTTAATGAGCCATCCAGCATATAGACACTATAACTATGTGAGATAAGAGTTTGTATCTATACTCATCAAGCTATAGTAAATTACTTCTGATAGGGTTGGGCCTCATGGATTTTTCTTATTTCAAGTTTTTCATGTAAAAAATTTTGGTATCATTACATGTCACTTTTATTACCTGAGTGTTTGTTGGATTCTAATGAAATGTTAAGATGATAATTCTTTACTCTACCACTAAAAAATCTTGAGGACACAACAAATTGGCACTGTGTGTGGGAATAGTCAGTCCATCACCATAGGACTTACAAAACTTGTTGAATGGCTGACCAAAGGAAAATATGTTGAGATATTCATTCCTATTTTACACTGATTTTTATGATATTGCAGTTTAATGAAAGATATTTTTGATGTTTTGCTGCAGGTATGTTGAATTATGGTCATTGGAGCAAAAAAATGTAAAAAGAAACGAATTTAGAGCAAAAAGGACCAAAATATGGAGATTTGATCTTGGGCACTGATGGCGAGCTCGATGGCACCGACGGTGGGTTTTTCCCGAGAGTCTAGAATTAAATATTCTAGAAGCCCGTCAACGGTGCCATCGAAGCCGCCGACGGCGAGCATGTCGGTTCTCTCAACAAATGCATTGAATGTGAACGATTTTTGAAGGGACGCTTGGGCAATTCTTGAAAACTCTTCTATAACTTTAAGAGAAACAATTTGGAGGCAGAGAGGGGGTGTCTATGTGTGTCCATTAGAGTGTAGAGAGTGTAATTTATGGTTAGTAATGTGAGGAATTCTTCAATAGATTGTAAGAGTGGAAGGAAAGTGAGAGATTTCTTCCTCCTTGCCGCTTCGAAGGAGAATTCTGTGTGCTGTAAAGAAAGAAAGAGATTCAGAGGAACTTTAAGGAGTTTGCTTGGGGAGGAATTGGATATAAGTGGTATTTACTTATTGAATAGAGAAACTTCGAGGAGTTTGCTTGTGGAGGAATTAGAGATAAGTGGTATTTACTTATTGAAGTGTATGACTTTGCTTTTATATATAAATTTCAAGTTTTGTCGTATCTTCTCCATGAGTTCTGATTAGTTCTCTGTTTTCTCCCTTGTCTTGAGATTTTGTGAAATGGTGATTTGAATTGGTTGTGCCATGAGAATGTTAAAGAACTTGTTAGTTTGCTTTGAATTTTATGAAAAGGTGATTTGAATTGGTTGTGCCATGAGAATGTTAAAGAAGTTGTGATGATATTTTCACTTCAATCTTAATTTACTTTCAATCTGGCTAATTAAATTTGTTAAAATATGTTGAGTTTTACAACTAAAGTGAAGATTACATCCAAGATTTAGAGAGGTCAAAGTCCTTGAAAGTTGGGTGCAAATAAATAGGGAAATAAAAATTATCGAGCTTAGAATTGGAGATTTTAGAGTGAAAAACTAAAATCCTCAATTTGGTCCTATTGTTTGGGTGTTGAAGTGTAGATGTTAGCCCTCAGGCGAGGGGAACGTGGGAGCTTCGAAGTGAGAATCAGTATCCTCTCAGCATAGCCGCAGATTCAGTAACCAAGCAAATGATTAGTCAATATTTTTATGCCTAGTCCAAAGAATAAAGAATAGGTATGCTCCTATTTGGCACAATACAATTTGAACTCATTCAATTTATCCATTCACTTAAATTTCTTGACAAGGAGAAAAATGATGTCTTATATATTGAACTTCACATTAAAAACTTTATTAGTAGAATTAATTAATTGAGAGTTTATTAAAATTACATTTTTATTTCAATTGCTCTATTAGTGACAAATATGCAATTTGAACTATATTGTTGTGATTAAGTATTGATTTTTTAAAATCTTAGTTCGTAGCCTCTAATATTACTCCCAGTGGGATCGATATCCAAGACTCCATTAGAGTCATGTATTACTTGAGCGATACGTATACTTGCGTTGATAAGTGTGATTTTGCCATTATTGAATATTTTATAGACATCTTTATCGAATTTATAACTGCTGATAAGTTTTTAGTGCAATTGCCGAGGAATTAAATCTTCTAGCAGCAGTCTCAAATTCTTGTATTTTTAAGCATATATAAAGTCGCTGTCAATGGCCACTTGACGTAATACTCATAATAATGGAGCATCCCACTCCAACATCCACCATTCCAACACGTATTCACCAAGCTAAGGATGTCAAGCCTCTGTTGTTTCCTAACCTTGAAGGCAATATCTTGTCGGCGAAGGCTCCTTGAGTCCTTCTTTGAAGGATCAGTGTTTAGGATGGAGGAGTCAAAGAATGAGATCCTTCAGCTTTTATAAGTGGCTCGGCAGTCGATGCCTATACAACCATTTCAACAACCAATGGGAAATGCCCTCCTTGATCAAACTCAAATCAGACTACCTCCTCATGATGGCACCCTTCCTCTATATGATGTTAACCTCCCACACAGCTAGACCCTCCAGCCTTTGATGCTTATGATAAACTTGTCTTACCCTCATCTTGTCGTTGTTTCTAAAAACTTGATACAAAAAGCTGTTTGAGAAGAGTTCCATCTGAAGGATAGGGATCAGTTACGTAACTTTTAAAAGTCTTCATCCTTGGCTGAGTTAGTTCTCCAACACCTTTTTTTAGTGGGTTTGGAGCTCTTAAACATTGATGCTTATGAAAGGTTAAATGACCCCTATGAGTAGGTTAACCACTATCAAACGGTCATGCACATTCAGTGTGCATCTGATGCACTTCTTATCAAGAGTCTTCTATCACTCACAAAGCTCAAGCTTGCACCCGACTCTAATATTTCCTTGTGGGGCACTTTCAACACTTTCAATGATTTTGTTTGACTGTTCGCGAAGCAGATCATAATAAATAATGATCATCAAAGATTAATCTCATCTCTCAAAAACTCTAAAAAATAAGAGAAAATTGCTCAAGGAATACTTTTATAGGTTCTATGTTGAAGCTTGCTAGATCCTAGGGGTGGATCCTTAACTATTTAGGGATGTTTTTAATTGGAGGTTTTCATTTAAGCCCTTTATACTCATCATTGAAGTGAGAGACAGTCCACCCTTGCACTGATTTTCTCCATCATGTCAAGCCCAAATAATTGCAGATGAGGTCATCAATGCACACAAAAAGAAATTTGAGTGATTTAGGGGAAAACACAATACTGATCAAACATCACAATGAAATAAGTTTGAACCATAGGAGAATCATGATTTTCATCTTTGACCATCAGAATAAAAATGTGAGCCTCGATCATGAAAGAACATCACATGTCAAAGTCCTAATGGCCACTAGAGATGAAGAGATCATCAAGTGGACAAGACCATCAAAATGTATCGGAACGTAAGTCGGTAGTATAATGCAAGTGTACATGTCAACTGGTAATGCGATTAAAGAGTACCACGTATCAATCCCACTGGGGAAAGTGTAAAAATTATTTTAGTAGAAAAAAATTTAGTCTGCGAATCCGATGGACCTAGCTTGGCAGTTTTACAATGAAGATTACAATCCTAAGAAAACATAATAGATCACAGGTAGAGAAAATAGAAAAGGTGAGAAAAATCTTGAGAGTTCCTTCAAGATAATGAGGCCCACGCCTCTGTGTTTTGACGATTGTGGTGATCCTTCCTAAATATTTCCCTTTGTGATTGTTGTCAATCAGGGATATGTTACTCCTTATGCCTATGTCTAGGTCAAAAGTAGCCTAGAACCCATGAAGTTGAGGGTTCCTAAATCCTCATGGCATTTTGTGTGATTATGATTGCAAAATTCAACTGGAATATGTCTATTCTCTCATAATTCTATAATTAATCATTTTTTTCCACTATGTAATGGTTGGAGGGCATAGTTTCATGAAACATTTTAACATCCTAGTTGGTCATACTAGTAGTAAATTAAGATCAGAGGTTCATCAGTAACATAGGTCGGGAAAAATTGAGAACAAACGCTAACAGTAAACAACTCAAAAAATCACGATGAAAACCACTACCTATACATTACAAAGACATGGAGAAAAAACTATCCATGCATTGTCAAGAAAATCATAGCAAAATCCATGCAGATCTTTATTGCAGGAAATAATTTATAGTCAAAGTTTGGCAAAGGCAAGAAAAGTCTTACCAAAATAAGTTTCTATGAATTAACGCGGTTGTGCTGAGTCTAGCGAAGGTGTGTAGCAACTACAACACAAGTGTGTTGAAAGTTGAACAAGCGAGTAATCGCAAGCGCGAGGGGTCCAGCAAGGGTGCTTTAAACTGGGCGCGAGAGTATTGAACATGGCGCGGGTGTACTGGCCTGAAATCCTTGTATTGTACTTATTTTCATTATTTTTTGCTCCAAATTCTTCATTCACCCTATTCTCTGTACAAGTAAGATAAAACATACATTTCTCAAACATAATAAAGTATAAAAAGATNGCAGATTATTCTACTAAATAGTGTGTCATCTCAAGCGCTGCACATCGACATACTTTGATGATGGTGTATTAAAGTTCTGGCAACTGCAATCGTTCCTAACTGTTGTTTAATGAGCCATCCAACATATAGACACTATAACTATGTGACCCTTTCTAATCTGTGTGATAAGAGTTTGTATCTATACTCATCAAGCTATAGTAAATTATTTCTGATAGGGTTGGGCCTCATGGATTTTTCTTATTTCAAGTTTTTCATGTAAAAAATTTTGGTATCATTACATGTCACTTTTATTACCTGAGTGTTTGTTGGATTCTAATGAAATGTTAAGATGATAATTCTTTACTCTACCTCTAAAAAATCTTGAGGACACAACAAATTGGCACTGTGTGTGGGAATAGTCAGTCCATCACTACAGGACTTACAAAACTTGTTGAATGGCTGACCAAAGGAAAATATGTTGAGATANGAGTGTCAAAAGAATATCCTTTTTAATGGAGGTGGATAAAAAAGCAAGATTGGAGACTATTGAAGCTACAAACACGGAAGTAATTTAATTTGGGTGCTNGAGTGTCAAAAGAATATCCTTTTTAATGGAGGTGGATAAAAAAGCAAGATTGGAGACTATTGAAGCTACAAAAGAAGTAGAAATTAAGGGAATCCCATAGTGCAATATTTGAATCAATGCCACCATCAACCCAAAACACGGAAGTAATTTAATTTGGGTGCTTAAGTTAATATTAAGGTGTTTTTTAGATGCTAGGAATAGACACTAATGTAGCATGCCATAGTTTGATTGTAAATAGAGAGGTCAAGCCTATAAAATAGAAGACGAACATAAAAGCTGCCACCTTTGTCAAACCCATCATTTAACGAGTTTTGAAACTAGTTGATGCATAATTTTTCAAGGAGGCGTAATACCCAATTGCATCTCAAAGGTAGTCATGATCTAAGAGATGAGTGCAAAGTAGAGAATGTTTATATACTTTAGAAATTTAAACTCATATAATCCTCTAGTTGGCTACCAACTATCAAGAATTTACACCATAGTCAACAAAACAAGCAACTTTTTCAAGATGAGCTTTCCTCACACCATGTCACCCCTAGACAAATGCATCCAACCAATTGTAAGAAAATGACCATCATAATGTACACATTCTTATATATATATATATATATATATATATATATATATATAT
>JXCR01144197.1:68522-79218 GCA_002079205.1 Phalaenopsis hybrid cultivar | reverse complement strand
GCTCGTCGTTCGCGAACAGCTCGTGTTCGGTTCGTGTTCGGCTCGTTCGTTAAGAAACGAACACGAGCTTATTTCAAACAAACTAAATTTTAAACGAACCGAACACGAACACAAGCTTTGTTCGTTCGTGTTCGGTTCGTTTACACCCCTACTAATAATTAGGATATATAAAACAAACAACCTATCCGCTGAGGCAAGAAGGAATGTATTAGCATGATATAACCCATAATTACTGATGAAGTAATTTCAAACCACCTCGAAGATAAAAAACCCTCCATATGTCATGATCATGGTGCCCGAGGAGGATTTTTTATTATGAGGTTGGTTATAGTTGAAGGATATCAATGTGCCTAAAATGATGGAACACTATAGGCATTCTGATCAAGAATATTATTCCAAAATTTTAGGTTATTTAACCCATTATATTCCTTATAGAGTTTATGGTTTTACTTCCATCCATAAACCCTTCTTACCTGACTCTATCCCCTAATTTTGTGAGCTTCGATAACTTCAATCAGTCAATCCAAGTATTCCTAAGGTATACCATACATGATCAATTGAAACTCATTATCAATCATCATCATTCAAGTAAAACTCCTTTCTTGGAAGGATAAATCCCTTTGACTGGGCCTTTTCATGACACACCATCATCAATTTATTAGTCTTGTCTTTTATTTCAGCTCCAACACTTCAATTCTGAAAGTATAATCTTATAGCCTAAATCATTATATTAATCAAGAAATTTATTTTAGGGTTCAAATCTTTAGATATGTAATGAAATATGAGGGTTTGCTCTTGAAGGGAGCACATTCCAAGAATTAAAAAAAAAAAACTTTATTTTACACCCGTAAGATAAGGGAAAAAAAACTCTGGCTCTACAGACTTATGAAGGTATTCATCATCCAGGTGATCAAACCTATTTTAAGGTAGTATTTCCTTTCATCATAAGGAATATTATTCTTCAAATATAATGCTCAATCATCTAAACAGAAGTCTTCTAAAAGTTTTATGGTGTGTGGTGATACAGAATCCCTCACCAAGACGTTTTTCTGGCAACTCCATTGGGAACAGTTCCTTTCTCCATCTTTTATAATGATTTAGGTTATAATTTATCAATAATGACTGTATGCTTTACATGTTTAAACTACTCATACTTCTATTGAAGTTTCAATTTTGGAATGGGCTCATTATGTTTATATAATTTTTGGGTCCCATCTCATATCCTTAATACTCATGTTCCATGATTGCTCATTTAAGCTCCATTTAATGTGTAGGGCATTAAGGATCATCAATTCTCCTTAGTGAAAGCTTTTTCAAAATAAATATGATCTCAATTTCATTAATAACTTCAAAGATTCTGCAGTCAACCTTTTATTGATATCATTTCCATATCCCATTATAGGAAAGATGTTTCCTAAACTCATATTCTAACCTTTGACCCAAGCCATTTGAATGGAGGTTCCTTAATCAAATCCAAAATAGTCTTCAACAGTCTGAGCTTTTCTACAGTAGACCCCTATGGCACTGATAACAACAAATATTCATTGCACTTTGACATCGAATCGAAAGAACCATTGTTGAAATTGCTTGTGTGGCAAGTGGTATAACTACTGCTTATTAGAAATTTTAAAAACTTCTAAAAACCTCTCATATGAGCTACTTGATAAAATCATTAGAAATCCATAACTTTTGAACACCTAACTCACCTCCTACACGATTGGAAGATAAATCACTGATCAACAAAAATGGGAAATTAATGAAAAGTACTTTTAGGATGATAATTTGGATAAAACCCCTAAACAATATCTAAAGAATTATTAATAAGAGGAAATGTCAAAAGTCAAGGATTTTTCATAAAATTTTTGGATCCATAAAAGATTAGGTGACTGGTCAAAGTTTAGATTATAATTTGATCCTGGAAAAATAATATTAGTTTCAATCCTACACTAAGACTGTTCTTAACAAAATCTAATTGAATGACCTAAATGTGCATTTTCACTTCCCTTCACTTCATTCTTGACTAAAATCATTATTTTACTATTTTGAATTAAATTTAATACTTCATCATGGGTGGGAAAGCTAAAGTGGGGGTCTGAGACTAAGAATGGGCCCAAAATGCCCTTTTTCGGCCTAGCGTAACCACATCCAATTTGGATGTGACCACGCCCAAATAAGGCATGATCACACTGACAGGTCTTTTAAACCTGATAAACCCCATCTTCTTTGTTTCATTCTTTTTCTGACACCCCCAAGTACTTATGCAACACCCTAGCTCACTTGGAAAACTTTATGGGAGGTGGAAACTGGCCAGAAAAGCTCGGATTTGAAGTCTATTGCGATCCTAGGTGAGATCTTCAACTCATCTTGCTATATTTACCATGGGTTTTGTGGATCTTTCCTGAATCCTTCTCTAATGCATGCACTTCTTCTTTCACTCAAAATGCCTCCTAAGATGAGAGGTAGAGGGATTACACATTATGAGAGGAGATTTGTCAGCCTAACAGCCCCCCAAAATTTCTCTTGCCTTATGTTGAAGAAGAAATTGATCCTTGAGAGGTATTTTCAAGCACCAAGGGGTGAGATTCTGAGTATGATAAAGAAATGGTATTAAGGAATGTTTTGTTACATTGTTGACCTCACCATCATCCTACTTGTCTGAAAATTTTTTTCTAAGGTGAAAGAATCCATGCACAGACAAGCCTTCATATGAGAAAAATAGGTTACTTTTGACCCTACCACTATTAATCCATTATTTTGCCTTTTTGATATCCCCCTTATCAATTACCAATAATTCCTCACCCTAATTACTAGTATATTATTGACTTTCTTACCTATTTTGAGGGCCATTGGAAGACAAGGGCAAGGGAGGAAGGGAGAAGAATCATTTTTCCTTTAACTAACTCAAATAGAATTTCTAAAGCCTTACACTATTTTATTGTGATCCGACTCCTACTCACCACCGGCCTCACATATGTCACTAAAGATAGGACTGTCCTAAACTTTTGTATTCAATAGGAGAAGTCTATAGATATTGGGGCAGTGATCCATCAGTCCATACTTTACATCTCTAGCAGTCAGACAATAGTTGGGTTGGGCCACCCGAGTCTGATTACAACCCTATGTGTCTTTGCCAGTGTTCATGAGGAGGATGATGAAGAGAGGCTCCTTCATCAGAAGCCCATCAATTGAGCCACTATCAAGTTTTATGGACTACGTCGTTTTATGGACTACGTCAAGTTTCAACCTATGAACTAGGTGAGAGCTCATCTTAGCACCACCTTATACAATGTCATGAGCCATTAGTTGATGATATCACTAGATGGTTGGATCAAGTATACTCACCCAGGGAGCTATAAAGGGGGAGCTGCATGAGATCCATAAGCAGACCCAATTATATGTCATCTATCACCAACGCCAGTATGGATATATAAACCAAAGCTTTAAGGTGATACATAGAGGGGAGAGACCACTAGCGTCACTATCGTTCAAGCTCTACATTATAGATGACCAGGAGATGGAGGAAGAAGGACAAGGATGAGTAAAGGCACAACATATGCCTTTTCTTTGTGGCATATTTGTGTTGATTTATTGGGTTATGCTTGTACTTTCTTATGAACTAGTTTTGTTATACGATGATGTAGTCATTTTAGCTTCATATTGTTGCATTCAAATGAGCAATGCTATGATCATGTGTTGGCTTTTGCTATGATATTATTCCTTATGTGCATGTTTCTAGTTTTGTGTGTAATGCTTGAGAAATGAATTTTTGATTATTTACTCACCTTAAATCAATTCTCATAGCTAAGTTATGAAGCATGTTTTACAACTCATGAGAGGAATCCTGACGATCTGATTTGTTTTAAATGCTCATTAGAAGGAAAATTAAAATTATATTTTAAATAATTATGTTCTTCACTTTAAGAAATCTCACCTGAGCCTAAAAACATCTAAAAAAAAGCATAATTAAAGTATTAGAAACTAATCAAACACACTTTAAACTTTTTTAAGTTTTAACTGAGCCAAGTTGACTGAATCTTAACTTTTGAATGGAATATAATATGTTGGGAAGTTGCATTAAAAAATTGAGAATTATCAATTAGGAGAAGTTATACATTCAAAACTCTTAAGAAAACATGCTCAATCAGATGTAGTAATTCTTAGATGAGTATGAAAAAAAAAAGGGGGAGTGGCAAAAGCCTCAATTTTCAAAGTAGATGAACCACCTCATTGAGAAGAAACTTGAGGTGAGCATAAATAAAAATTATTCTCTAATTTATCCCACAATTGATAAAACTTAAAACTTTCTTGAAAAAATCCTTATGATATTATATTCATGAGAAATGCCGAGTAAATTTAAATTGAGTGGTGAAAATTTTAATTGATTTAAAATCACCTTGGATAGTGAAAATATTTTAAATATACAAAATTAAAAATTTTGAGACTGCTTAGACTCAAAATCATGTGAATTAAAGAAAGAGCCAAGTTATCTAGCATTAATAAAAATTTATCTTAAAATGACATTTACATACTCATATAAACTAGGTAGTCCAACGTGAGAACTATGTACACCATTTGAGTCCTAGCTTAAAATGTGAATTTAATTAAACGAGAAATCAACCAGTTTGGGGGATCATTTTAATAAGAATGTGTGTGATTGCATTTTATTTCAAATCTCATTTTAAGTGTGTACATTGTGCCTCCTTTTATCTGTCATCATTTCTCTATTCATGGTAAAGAAAGTCTATCGAGGAGGTTCTTACTAGTTAGTAGACTATTGAGGAAAACATCTGATGCATTCGATCAAAGAACATTGCTTAAAGGGATGTTCTATGTCCAAGTAAAATATGTCTAAAACTTTATGGGAGTTGAATTGTTGTAGAATCTTTGAAACCTTAAATGAAAATTCAAATTGTTAATTTGAAATATGATTTAGGCTAAATCAATCCTAATCAAATTCTAGTGCAATCTTAAATCGTACAATCATCTCTAAATTCATAAACCTAAAAACAAATAAAAACATTCCACTTAATAAAATTTACTTTCAGGACCCCAATGGGAGTTTGATAATCAAAGTTTCTAAATCCTTAAGGAGAACTTAGATTCTCAATGTTTTGAATTTAAGATAGAACTTGAAATGAAATTAAACTCATTTAAACTTTAAAATTTCAAACATCAAATTTCTTAAAATCCAATCAAAACATAAATTCTTGAAATGAAGACTGAGTCTAAAAATTGAAATAAGAACAAAAGATCAAAACTTTCAATCCCTTTAGTTTTTAGGACTTTATCCTTTGACTATTGTAGTTTCTATTTGAAAAGATATAATTTCTTCTAAGGTGTCCTATGCCCAATGCAACTAGAAGAACTCACAAACACATTGATAAAATAATCAAATTTCAACAAAATAAAAAGTTTCCAAACAAAATAATTAAATTTCAAATAAAAATAATTGATGTTCGAACCGAACATCATGCAAAGAAAAATTCAAACCAAATATCAATCAAATCAAGCTCATTAGGTCAGGTGTATTGTCCTCTCAAGTTACATTTTCTATTTGATTAACTTTCAAGTTAGATGCGAGTCCTCGTGCTTTCCAACTTGATCTAATCACCATGTTCACCTCCTAGGTTGGTTGTGAGTCCCCATCCTTTCCACCCTAATGTGCTCAAGTTAACAAAGCTAAATAATTCTTTCATTGGCTCTCAAGTTATAAGTAAACTCTCATGATTTCTAACTTGATCTAATCACTTTATTCATCCCTTAGGTTAGATGTGATTACTTGTTCTTTCCATCTTAAACGTGTACATATTAATCAAATTAAAGTTTCAATTCTGGTTCCAAATCATAAATCCAAAATGAACCAGCATAAAACATAAACATTCCGATGAACCATGAAAACCACAAATTTGTTTCAAACAAATATTTATGAAATAAACTAACTATAACTTAAATGCAACAAATAAAATAACAACAAGTAAACAACTTTTCTAGTCTTAAGTTCATCATCCTTAGACTCTCCTAATTATTATTTGGACAATGTGTAATGTCCCCTACAGTGTCCTATGTTCAAATACAACTAAGAACTAAAAATCTCCCAAGAATGGCGAACCTTCTTTAACAAAATCAACAAACAAAAAATCTTCATAATACAAAGACAATGCACACTGTGAATCTACTTTGCTCTTCTTCATGTCCATCTAAATTTGTGGACCAGGTTGATTGAACTCAGGCCGATTGGGATTGGTTTAGGAAATCAATTCTTTAGACTAATAATTCTGAGTAGAGATGTGTCATAGGTCTCAGCTCAATTTAGCCCATCACAAACTGAAGGAAGTTTTCTTCCGATCCATCAAAATTTAGAGCACTACACATGTAGCACCATCACGATGTGATTAGGTTGATTTACTTCAAATTAGTCATCACTTATTTTGGTTATCAATCATTTAGACTAGTAAACTTGAAATGCAATGAATCTAACACATGTCCATTTCAGCTTAGGCCATCAAAACCTTTATTTGGACCTTCTTCAGGTCCATTGAAAGTTAGAGAATGCCCCATGTGGCACCATCATAATATAATTACGTTAATTGACCTCCATACACTCATCCTTTGAGTTAGTAAATTAGAGTCGAGGTTTGTGTTACACTCACTCAGTATACTTATGATAAAAATCAAATTCTCTCAATTCTATCGACCATTTAATCAGCCTCCTAGATGCTTCTGGACTTTAAAAATAACCTTAGAGGGAGCTACGTATAGACATTAATAGTGTAGGCATGAGAGTAAGGATGTCGCCTTCATGCCGAGACATCAAGGCTAACACAATCCCGTCTGCTAACGGGTAGTAACTCTCCGTGTCAGAGAATCTTGCTAGTGTAATAGATGAGTTGTTGAACTATCTTTTAATCCATTATTATTATAGAGCTTTTTGCATGAGTTTAAACAGTGAGGTAGGCTTCAAAAGAATAAGCAGCAAGGCTAAGTATGTCAGTAGTTGCTCAAAAGTAGCATGATATTCATCCATTTACTAGAAGTCAGTGTTTCGAGCACCTCTTGGTATCGTAAAATACAATAGGTATTTATCCCCTGAGTGAGCCAAGAAAAGGGATATGGAGACTATGTATCCATTTAGTCATTGCACTTTCTTGATATTCTTTGGAAGGCACCATATCTTTTAGTGCTTTGATCATATTAAGATTTTTTATGACCTCACAATGAGTGATCATGAATTCTGGAAATTTCTTTAATGTGACTCTAAATAGGGATTTGGATGAGTTGAGGTGCATGTCATAACAATGAAGAAGTTGGAAGCAACCCTCTAGATGAGAGACAAATTGGGATGCCTATAGACTTTTTACTAGCATGTAGTAGACATCAACTCTCATTGTATGCCCAAGGAGACCTTTGAAGGATTTGTTCATGAGTTTTTGATAGGCTAAAACAACATTATACAACCCAAATTTCATGACTTGGTAGTAATATAAGTCTTTATCTGTTTGGAAAGAGGTGGTCTCTTCATCCTTCACATCTATCTCTATTTGCTTGTACCCTAATTAATCATTCAAGAAGCTATGCATCTGATATTGAAGTGGTTTCAATAAGGTTATCTATATGAGGGAGTGGTAAACTATCCTTCAGACATGCCTTTTAAGTTTAGTGTAATTAACAAACATTCTCCAAGCTCCGCTAGTTTTATTGACCATGACGACATAAGCTAACCACAAGGGGTAATGTACTTATAATATGAATCTCACTTCTAGAATTTTATTAATTTCATGTTCATTTGATTGCAAGTGATTTGAATAATAATTTCACCTTTAATGGATGACTGGCTTAATGGTGGGCCCAACCTTAAGGAATGTCGATTGTTTCTTTGTCAACTCTATGCATATCAGTCAAGATCCAAAAAAGGATGTCCTAGTTTGTCTAGAGAAGATCTACATACTCTAATATTTTCTCAATGGAGAGTAGGGAATGGAGCAGTGATCTATATTTTTTTATATGTAAGGATTTATGAAGTTGACACCACTACAACTCCAAAAACTTGATCCCGATTTTTTTATATGTAAGGACTTATGAAGTTGACACCACTACAACGCCAAAAACTTCATCCTTATATGAAAAGTAAGTTGTGTAAAATATATATAATTATAGGTAATTAATAATGGGATTCTACATAAGTATACATATCATTATCAAGTAATAAATTACTTTTTATTTAAGCCCCAAATATCGATCCCACAGGGAAGGTGTAAATTGGCAAATATAAGTTTTACTAGGAAATTTACAGAAAATCAAACAAAATCACTATCACTAATTTTAAATGTTGAGATGTTATAAAAACTAAAGTCTTTAACTATTAGCAAAACAGAAATGCAAAGTTTAAAAAGTAAATACTAATCTACTAACTATGTTTATGCAATGAATATTTCTTATGTGAAAAAGCATCATTCCCACTACAATGAGGTCTGGTGAAATGAGATGAGATAAATATTTATAATATGTATTGTGTCAAATAGGAGCAATTATAATTCTCTACCCTGATACAGTACATAAAAAATTATTGGCTAATTCTAGGTTTAGTCCCTAAATTCATGGCTAAGCTAGGAGGATACCGGCTCCCACTCTAGAGTTCCCACTTCCCTTCATCTTAAGGCTAACTCTCGCTTTAGTTTTCAAACACTAAGACTAAATTAGGGATTTTAGTCAGTCACCCTAAAGATTCTCCAATTCTACACCCAACAAAGAATATTTGCCTATTTATTTGCACTTAATTTTTTGAACGAGTTTCTCCTCCATGAAATCAAATGTGATCCTCACTCTATTGTAGAACTCATACTCTATTTCCCGGATCATATGTTTCACAGCATATTTTAACAATTCAATTGGTCAAATCGAAAATTAAATTAAGTTCGTTGAAAAATCATCACAATTTATTTTATATTTTAATATTGGCACATCCATATTATCTCTTCACTTCAAAATCATCACAATTTATTTTATATTTTAATTATGGCACATTCATTTTATCTCTTCATTTCATCATATCTCATAGTCACAATTTATTTTATATTTTAATATTGGCACATCCATATTATCTCTTCATTTCACCATATCTTAGAGTAGGGAGAAAGATAAAGTCACAATTTATTTTATATTTTAATATTGGCACATCATATTATCTCTTCATTTCACCATATCTCGGTGTATGGAAAAAGATAGAGTGAACTACTCAGACTTCATGAGAAAGACACAGCAAAATACAAATTTCATATATAAAAGAAAGTTCATACAACACTAATAAACAAATAAAACTTATCTGAAACTCTTTCTCAAAACAAATCCCTTGTAGCATTTTCTTAGAAATGCAGGAAGAAGATATCTCTCACTTTTCTCCTTTTCCAACACTCTTATAGAAAATTTCACACTAAATCTCACCACACAAACTCTAAACTATAAAAAAAAATCACTAATGGACTCCAATATGGTGGTTGAATGAAGATGGATTATGAAGAATGACAAAAATGGAGCATGGAGGAATGTCTTGGACCAAAAAGGAGTCACTTTCCTGATGAATCTCTTTCCCATATAAAGCGCAAGGTCGGTTCTCCAAGAGGTGCCTCCAAAATCTATTCAAAAATCACCCAACTACATCGAACCGTCTAGAAACAGGGGTTAAACCGCCTTTAGTGCCATCGCGCTGAGTAAAAATTTCAGCTGTTTTGTTGTTCTACGCCGTCGGTGCTGCCCTTGACGCGGTCGGCGTTGAGTACTTCTTCAAAAACATCACTTTGACTCCAAATTCCATCCTTTTTGCTTTCTTTTTTGCTTTAAGTCCTAAAAATCAACAACCTGTTGCTTCCTTTTTGCTTTAAGCCCTAAAAATCAATAACCTGCAAGAAAACATCAAAATACCTTTTTTTGCTTTAAGTCCTAAAAATCAATAACCTACAAGAAAACATCAAAATACCTTCCATTAAAATCCTCAAAATCAACAAAATGCAATAAAACATAAGAAATATCTTCCATTAAAGGGCAATATCACAAAAAATAGATCAACAACCTGCAAGAAAACATCAAAATACCTTCCATTAAAGTGAAATATCACCAAAAATAGGTATAAAATATGGGTCTTAAAAATATTATATATTATTTTCTGGTGTATCAAAATCCCCAAACTTACATGTTACTTGTCCTCAAGTAACTCCTCTACTACATAAAAATATGATTTATGGTAAAGAATTTAATTTCTAGACTTCCATATTTAAATTCTCTAAACATAATAGTATAACTTAAGAAAAATTCAAAACAACTCCGGTTAATACTAAAGGTGATAGAATATTCAGTAATTAAGTCTAAGATTTCTAATCCTTTATTTCTTTCAAGAAAAATTGCAATTTGTCATATTAAAGTCACTTAAAAAATTAATATGAAAAAAAACTTCATAAAAATTTACTAATCATTAAGCTAATACTCAAATAAAAAGATTAGAAAATGTGTCCAAGTCTTTTTCCTTAAGTTGATTCAAGTGAAGCCAATTTTTAATAAGACATCTCCTCATGCTTCTCCCCACATCTCTTTTTTTCTTAACTTTTCAGGATCATTGTTAATCCCCTTTTTCTTATCTTTCTTCTTTTTTTTATATGTGAGGATTACTATATCTGGATAGTCTTTAATGATTTTGAACTTCACTATC
>JXCR01144197.1:49375-68384 GCA_002079205.1 Phalaenopsis hybrid cultivar | reverse complement strand
GAGAAAGAGTTAATTACAATACATATAACAAAGTGCTAAAACTAACAACAAAACAAAATTAAATTCTAAAAATGAAAATAGTTTTACACATTACAGTTTCACATTACAACATAACAATAGAGTCTCAACAATATCACAGAACAAACAATACAATCACAAAGTACAACACAATCAAATAAACAAACAAAAAGATCATCAGTCATCATCTTCTTTATCATCAACATCTAACTTTTGCTGCTGATATGTAGTATAAACAAGTTGAATAGGAAACTGAACTGTATGATCACCCCTCAGGTATTTCACTAAAGCATCATCATAAGCAGCATCATATTCAAACTTCTGGTGAATTAGATCATCTGTATGAGCATTTCTGGCCTCCATGTTCTGCATCCTATGATCCATCCTCAAAATATCTCCCTGCTGAATCATCATCTGATCCAATAACTCCCTATTACTGTGGTCACTTGAAGTAGGCTCACTAAAAATAGGGGTCCTAGAAGTAGAAGGAATATCCCTGACCTTACTTCCAGATCTCCAATCAACATGGGACTCATAAGTCTTAATGTTTGCAGGCCCAATCGGACTCTAGGGCTCAATCCTCTCCTCATCAGGTCCGAAATCAACTTTGCATGCTCACAAAGTGTATAAATAAGAGCAGGGTGCGCCAATCCACCAGTGGTCTCTCCCAGAGCAATAGATCGAGTGTTCATATAAATGATAGAGCCTACATTTATATCCATCACTTGCTGAATACAGCAATTTAGGATGACTCCATCCTTGGTCACTTCACTTGATGGTTTGTTGGAATCATCCTCCCAGAAATAAAATATAGAAAGGGGAAAGTTGACTTAGAAAGTTGACTTTAACTCCATTATTTACTTTTCAAGCTCCTTTCTCACCAGTCAGAAAAGAAATAACCTCATTTAAGGCTTCATTTATAGCAGAGAATGAATGATACGGGCATCTATAAACATCTTCTAATAGTTAAAACTCATTTATTTTTCTTGGAGTAAACTCCACCCTTTTTCCTCGAACAAAAATAAAATTATTAGAAGCCTTCGGAAAGGTGGCATAAAATTCCATAACTATCCCAGCTATCGCATCGGCAGTAAAATAATAGAAGTTTTCTCACTGCCGAGCGATAATCAATTGTTCAACTTCTTTTCCCAGATTTGTGAAACCTCGATCCAGAATCACTTTTTTATTTTCTCGAAAACTATGAAATCGAGCACCAGCATTAAAGCTAATAAACTTTTGCTCGTCATATTCTATTTTTCTTTTGCTCGATCTACGTGCCATAGAAAATCTAGAAAAATTTGATAAAAATCCGAATAAATTCCAAAATTTTGAAAATTAAAATGTAAAGCACTTTAAACTTAAATCCACTAAGTAAAAGTTTTTCACCAAAGCATTTTCTCAGAATCTCTAGAAAAAAATAAAACTTTCATATCTAGGCAATGTAAGAAAAAATTTTGGTGAAATAAAAAATTTTTAATTTAAAGTGTAGCTCTTATCTAGAGAAAATGAAATCTGAAGTTCCTTTGCCTCTAAATCGCCTCAAATCCGCCCAAAATCAAGCCCTAAGTGTGAAATTTGAAGGTTGAAGGTGACTTTGGGGGTAAAATGGAGGTTTTGGGTGAAAATTCGTCGTTGGCACTGAAGGCCCGAAATTCACTATTTTGATTTTTTCAAATTTTCAATTTCCTTTTAATTTACTCCAAAGTTTTTTTAGTATTTTTAAAGACAAATTTTCATCTAACAATAATTCACAAATAAACATTCACAAGCAATCATTTTCACAAACAACAACAAACTAATTTTTATATATGAAAATACACTTTTTACAAACACATTTCATAAATCACACATTCACACCTATTAAGCAAACTAACCAGCTTCGAAATCAAGCCACAATACTAAACACTGGCACAAAACTACACACATAATCAAAGTTCAAAATTCTAAAGCAAAAACAAACTAAACCAAATCAAATCAAATCCACACAATTACATCAAATACAAAAATATTCTTAAGCAAGTAGAGAATCCAAATTCTTCAATCATTCCACTTCATCTTCAGTGCTTTCACCTCCTTTAATATCTCCCATGGATTGGTAATGAACATATCGGTTGTAGAAGGATCGATATGGGAATTGATCTATCGAATTTTCTTCGATCCACCCATTTTCTTTAAACATCTGAACTAATCCTGCTTCAAAAGTTCCAGTATGGTCAAAATTTTCTTTCATTATCAAGGTGATAAAAAAGGTACTTAAGATCTCCTACTGCATTCATAATACTCTGAAGTTCCCTTTCAATTTTCTTCAAATTTTTTTTCAAAGCAAGCGAACTTCCTACTGTTGGTGGTATTAATGGAGTTGAAGCATGTGAAGAATGATCCATAATAGCATTTAGTGCTTCATTGCCATTACCAACATACTGATCATCAATAGGGATCTTAGGCTCCCATTGTAGTAAAACTTTTTCCCTACTTTCATATGGCACTTGGGATTGACTGCAAATCAGAAAAATTGTAGAAGGATGCTCAAGTCCATAAATTTGTCCATTCATAATGATACCCATAAAAGATTTAAATATGATTGATCTTATATCAATAGGTTTTTTCATTTGAATACAAGAGTTTAAAATAACACTTTCCTTGGTGACTCTACTAATCTTCATACTAGGGAGTAATTTTGCACAAATAAAGAAATGTCACTGCTTCAAAATTAGCTTAATAATGAAGCAGGAAAACTAATATATCCTTCATCTCGTACTTCCCACATATCACTTTCATCCGTCAAAAAAATATAAACATCTTGCATCAAATCTCACATAGGAATGAAATTTGTATAATGACAGATTGGAACATTTTCTATCATATACAATTCATTAATCCTCGCAGGAGTAAATGGTACATCCTTATCTCGTACGAAGACAACTCCTTGGGTAATTTCATGTATATTTGCATAGAACTCCTTCACTACAGACATAATAACTGCAGCGATAGTGTAACACAGAACTTCTCATCGCCTTTGCAAAAGAAATTATGAAAACATATGGTTTAGAGTTGGAATGAAAATGATCAAAAGATTTTACAGCAGATTAAGGATATTCCTAAACTACATTTCTCTAGTGATTATTTAATTATAGAAATTGACATCTTTGAAATAGCATGGTGTTGACCTCACTTTTGGTTGAAGTTTAGTTTTCCTTCTTTAGTAGCCTAAGGTCTAGCCATAGGACTTTCTTGTTGACTATTCCTAGAAAAATAGAAAAGGAACCCTCACAATTAGAAATTCTAAACTTCTCTTTGCTCAACTTGAAGTTCCACATATTGGTCATAACCTCTAGCACTTAGTAGGTGGGGTCAGTATGGAGGATCTCAAGGAGAGTCCCCATAGGACTACTTGACCTTAGGGCTGACCCTGGGGTTGTTCTGGAGCTAGTTCACTCACTTACACTCACCATGACCTATATCCAATCACAACCCTAAACCCAAAATTGTTGACTTTGATCCCTTGATCTTTTGGGAGACTCATGTAGATGGTCCCCTAGACCCACTAGCCCTAGGCTAAGGTTTAGCTAATATCAGTACATAGAGGACCCAAATGGGAATTTCATTGGTCCATGGCTCACACATGGTGGTTGACACCCCAATTCTACCAAAAAGTCCAACTTGGTCTTTTGCCCCCAAATCAACCCAAATTACCTAACTGCCTCTGAAACCCCAAATTTGGCAAAAATTCCCAAATTCACCCAAAATACCCAAACTTGTTCAAAAATCATTTCAAACCATTTTAAAATACCTAAATTACCCAAAACCACCAACAAATTTTCAAAATTACCAAAATACCCTCAAATTTGTCAAAATTACAAAAAACCCTTTGTGGCCCAAATTTTTCCAAAACATCCAAAATCACTTCAAATGTCTCCAAAACTTATTTGGACTCTTCAATTGAATCCAATTTGGCCAAGTTGACCATTTTGACCAAAACCCCCAAATTGCCTTTAAATGCCTGATTTCCTCAAATTCACCTCAAATGTCCATCAATTTGGCTCCAATACTGCCCAATTTCAATTCTAAACTCAAATTAATCTATCATGTGATCAATACAAACCAAATCCAAGCCTAATTGAGCCATGCTCTGAGCTCAATTTTGATCTAAGTCAAACCCCCAATTTTGACCATATGACTTAACCCCATCAAATTGAACCCCATAGCCTACTCAATTTGCCCCAATTTAAATCCTAACTCTTCATAACAATCCTACACATCAAATTGGACCTTCAATTGACCTTGTTCAAGCCTAAATTTTACTCAATTTCAACCCAAATTCAAAATCCCTAAATTTTCCTCAAATTAGTTATGTCTCCAAATTCCACCAAATTGAATGCCCAAACCCCAAAATTGACACCCAATTGATGTTGAGAACTCTTTGTGATATTCCCCTAGACCATTTTGAGCCATCAATTTGGGCTTAGCCCATCCTTAGCCCAACCTAAACCCAAGTCTAACCCAACGCCCCCAAGTTGACCAAATGCCCAAAATCCCTCAAATTGGTCCTCCAAATCAACTCCAAATAACTCAAAATCTTTTATAAACTCCTCATGAAAATCATCTACACAATATTGACCAATCAGTTGAACTCAATGTCATGGCTAACCTAACCCAAACCCAAATTCTAGACATTTTGACCCAAATTGAACCCATGCACCAAGTTGACTTAGCCATGCCTAAACCACCAAATTGATGACACCACAATAATCAAGTACACCTTATGGACCAGGCCTAAACCAGCCAAGATGAGCTATGGACCAATAGTCACTTGATTTAATGGATTTCACCCCATATTTGGCCTAAACTTGAAATATCTTTGCAATCATCACTTTTCATTGAGAGAAAAATCATAATTAACTCTCCCCTGACCTCCCTGAGCGAAGAAGTGACTAAACTGTGGCCAACCACCTCCTTAGCCACCAGAAACAACCAGCCAAAGGGAGCCCCAAATGGCAAAAACCTAAAATTAAGCCTCCCTGACTTGACTGACTCCCTTTGGCTATTAGAGCCTTTCTTCCCTCCACCTCAGCATGATTTAGCACCTAATTCCCAGCCTTGAGCTCCACCAGGCAGTCGTGGCTATAAATGGAGTCCTCCATGTCCAAGGAAGAGAGTGCTTGGAACCTTAAAGAAACTCTACCAAATTCTCACCAGAGTTTCTCCAAACCATCCCAAGTGCAATCCCCTTGCTCTCAACAACTGATAGCTACCCCTTTGAGTCAATTTCTTCACTGAAATTTGCCCAAAATCAGGACAGATCTCTCCACTCCACCACAGGAACCAAACTTTAATTAATTGTGCACACACTATCCCCATAGTGAAAGAAATTGATCCCCCACAAAAGCCTCCTCTGAAACAGCCTCTAGGATAGCTCTAAACCAACATCTAAAATCGAGTTTAATTAAAATCATGCCTAGACAATTTACCAGGGCTTGAGACTTTAGTCGGAGGTTCGTTGGATCCAATTGAAGCTACCACAATCATCTGATTGAGGCCTCCCTCTCAGACAAAGGTATTGAACCTCAACCCTAATTCGAGCCTTTTTTGATTCATTATACGTATTTACTGTATTTCATACCGTATATACCGTATAGATAGGTTCGTCTTGAGTAGATGAAGGTTTAGAAACAAACCCAATGCAATTTGGTTGAGTCTAGATGAAGATCTTAAGGTTTTAGTGTGAATGACTTACGGGTTAGGTCACTTGGGGATGATAACAGAAAGCCGTCCGATCACGCGTTTATTTTATCAACGTAGGAGATCAAGCCGGACATACTCTTGGTGCGTGAACCGCGGGTCGCGTGATAGCTGAGATAGATGGCAGTGCCGAATAGCCGAGCACCGCGTGTGAGTTCGGAGCTATAGTAGGTTGAGTTGGCGCTACGTGGATAAGTAGAAAAATATGAATTTTCAGAATTATTTTAAATGCAAAAACTTCAAAAATCTATATCTTTCTCTAGAAAAATCATAAAAATAAAAAAAAATAACCTCTTACTCATTGAATAGAGGAGAATATTGTGAACTAAAAATAAAAATTATTTTCTTATTTACTGATTTTTAATGAATTAAATACCTTATGGAGTATTTTAATTCATTATGATCAAACATTGCTCACCATGTCTTGAAATTTTGAGAGTTTATTACTTATGACAGAGGCTATGTCCTCCGATTTTTCCAAGGTCAGAGGACATCTCTATGCTTCGAGTCCTAATTTTAAAGCTAGGGTGGCCATTTTGGCTTATTTTAATTATATAAATCAATATATCATTTGAAAAATTATGGGAATAATTTTAGTAGGTTTCTTGTGGTCAGAGAAGTCTAGGAAAATTATCATGATATCTTGAATTATCTTGTAAATTTATATATGTAATTAAATGTAAATATCTTGTGTTAATTTTTGTAAATTATGTACTTATCAAAAATTGACAAAATCAATTGCACATTGTTCATAAAAATCATTTTTATCCACTGTAAAAATTTGAAAATTATTTGATTATGTTCAAGTATTAAAGTTGATTTTCTAAGGAACCATATATTTTTGTACAAAAATACTTATATTGAATTAAATACACTTAGGAAAATTATAGAAAGTGGTTTTCTGAGTCCCTTGTGATCAGAGACACTTGGGAAAAATAAAAATTACTTTTAGAAATACTTAATTTTTAAGCTTTATTTTGAATTTTAAAATAATAAAAAATAATTAAAAATCCCAAAAATATCAAAATATTTCAAAATGTGCCTAATTGCTCTCTGATCACTTGAGACTCATTAAAATATTTTTCCTAATTTTTCTAAGTTAAAAATAAATTTTAAAATACTTATAAGTGGATTTTCCCCATTAAAAACAATTATAATAATTTAATTCACAAATAATGAAATTTTATCTAAGTATTTCTCTGACCTAGGGAAATCTTTAATAATTTTCTCATAAATAAAAAAAAACTTTATTTTGGAAAAGTTAAATGAATCAATTTCTAAAAATCTTATTTCCTGGGTTTAAAAAATATTTAAATTAAAATAAATTTTGAGAAGGCCACATATTCTCCTATAATATTGTAATTAACTCGTGGATATGACATTCTAAACCCTCAAAGTCATTTGAGTTGTGTTCAATGAGTTATGAGGTGAAGTGCCCTAAGGGCAAAGTAGTCATTCTAGATTTTGGTGCTTTAATCAAAATTTAGAATTAATCAAGGGAAAATGGGTAATTTTGATCTTAATAAATATGTTTGAATGATTGAAATATAATGGGATTAAAAGGTAGAAACTCACTCACCACCCTTGCACAACATCAACAAAATCATAATTCTCCTAATCTTCATGACTTGAAAGTCAATTAAGATCAAATAATTCTTAAGTGATGGGCTTCAGATAGAAAAGATGATAATTTACTTTTCTTAAGCCCAAAGTTGAGGATGATTTGACTATTTGATAAGAATGCATATCACTTAAATCAAAATCTTGATAATCAGCATTCTACCTATCATGATTGTCAATGGCTTAGTAGTGACATAGACTCAATGTCTAAACTGAATTGATCAGATTTAGAGGATGATATGATTGGTGATTAAAATCTTTAAACACTACAAGTTTGACTTTGATTGCGGGCACCACAATCTTTAAATAACCTAAACTTGCCTTAGGGGCACTCACTCACATAACATTTAAATGAAACATTAATGGATTAATTGGGTATCCTATCCTTGAGATAATTAAATTATCAAGTTTCATTAAGTAACGGGGTAGTCATACATCAACCTCCGATGATTAATGAAACAATATGATAAGTTCAAAATGAACTCGAAATATTTCAAGAGATTTTCAAAATGACCCGGGGGCATGCCTCGAGCACTTTGAAATCTATTGGACATTCTGAAAGGCAAATTGGGCTTACTATATTTTGTTTTAAAATCATCCATTAGAATCTTCTAAGATTCAATAAAGTCATAACTTGGGGTTTTGTAGCTAAACCTTCATCTACTCATGCAATTTAATTCCCTGCAAAATCATATACATGTTTTACAAGTACTAACCTTACAGGTGGAGGAACGAGAAGAATCAATAGGTACACTTTAAAATTAATGCATTTACCTTTCTATATTTCTTTTCTCGAGCTTGCATGTTAAACAACGATGTCACCCTATATGAAAACAAAAACTACTAGGATAGGCATAAAACCAAAACCAAAACTAAAATCAACCAAGATAAAAATCACCACCACAACATTCAAAATATAAGACAACTCAAAATTTAATCACAAGCATCACAAAACAACAATTGCAACTAAATTAAGTCGTCTTTATCGTATGATCGGGAATTCCTCAGAGGAGGTAACCTGCGGTTGCTAACGAGATTTCCTACAATCTAAAGGAAAGTATGATCATTAAGTTGAGTTTAGTAAATTCATTTGGACTAAGTGAATCCGATAGAAAATAGTGGTACTGGAATGAGGGAACCGTATAATCTTGATCGGTGTCACTCTAATCAACTTTAATATGCCCCATAAAATTTAAAGAATAATAAACATAGGGAAATCTGATTTGACATTATAACCTGACACATTAGAAAACTTAAACTCGTCACGACGAGCTTAGAGCCTTCCTATGGGCAGCACGACCATCTTCATCAGTAAGAGGATTTACAACAACATATCTCTCTTTATAATTAAATAAACAAGCCATAGGACTTGGAGGTAGTTTGCTTATGCAACATAAATCCTCAATTTATCTTTAGGCCTTTGTATAGCTCTGTTGTACGATATAAGCCTTAACTCGTCTTTGATTCTGAGGTTGTTGTCCATCACGACCTAAATTCTCACATCTTCCAGGCTATTTATGTGATTGTTTCATATAAGTGTAAGCCCTTATTAATAAAATCGACAGGATGAAACATTTAAATATTTCTCTCCAAAACTGAAACAAAACATTATGATAGCTTGGGAAGTCACTGAGGTTCTCCTCAAGATCTGTGACATCCCCTTTCCCTTTTGGATTATACAATAAATGTTCTAAATTTGAGTCATTCCCCTTTTACACATTTTTGTCTGATCTCGTTAAAAGTCCTATCCTTTTGACCTCCTCGAAGATAATATTTTCTGATTTTTATCGAGAGTATTCTTAAGTAATTTCGGTTATCTAAGATCTAATTAACTATAGGGGCTACCCTTATAGAAAGCTTTTTCGAACTCAGCTTAATATAAATCTTATTTAATTCTTCATATTAAATAGAAGAATTTGTCAGTAAATAAAATGGTTTTCGCAGGTCAAACAAATGTCATATATTTCTTAGTATATTTGATTGAATCTCACCCTCAAGTCTTGTGTTTATCATTCGACATAGATACAGGGTTTGATGTATAGTGCTCTTTCATTTGAACTATGAAAGATATGAGATCAGTTTGATTTCATATGTTTCATATATGTGTGTGTGTGTGTGTGTGTGCAAATTAAATGCCTTTTCGAAGTGGGCGATAAGATTTCTATTCCGGCGACCGACAACTTCCAACTGACAACTCCACAACCTAAAAAATTGTGTCGACACATGGGGTGTGATTTTAAAAGCTTGACGTAATAATACAAAACTTTTATGCAGATATAGTTTAGGTACATACACGAAAACTGAAAAAAACTATCATATTAATGAAAAAAAATATTAGCCATAAAGAATGCTATTAAGAAATTTGAAATATACCTAAATGAAATATTTTTAATTAGAACTGACAATAAATCAACTATTTCATTTATTAAAGGAAAAGTTATATATTCATTACCTAATAAAAGACAGATTATATGACAAAACCAGTTTTCTGCTTATACTTTTGATTTAGAATATATAGAAAGAAATACAAAAAATTCTAACTGATACTCTAACATGAGAATTATTTAGGAAATAAATATGGATGTTGAAAGTATATCAACTTATGATATATTCAGCGAAACTGCAGATAAACATAATCTAGACATAAATAACTACTAAGAAATTGTTGATTTACAAATCTAAAAATTAGAACGTAAGATTGTCTTTGGCAATACCATTACAAAAGAATTATTTAGAGTAAAAAATTATCTCACTAGAGAAATATCAGAAGGTGAACTACCCTTAATACTGAATTAAGAAAAACTAGAGATTTTGCAAATCTCAAAATTACAGGAGAAGAATTAAAAGAAAAAGCTTCTTCACTTACTAAATCAAAAAATTTTACTACAAAAGAAAAACCATCTTCCTAAAAAAGAATGCCTACATATGCTTAAAATACTACAAGATATGTCTGCAAAGAAAATCACAGAAATAGCAGAAGAATGACAACCACTATCATTCTATGAAAAATGAATTAACCAGCAGATTTATTTCCATACAACATGAAAGTATCAAGTTTATATTTCGGAAATACTGATTTAAAACATATTTTAGAATTATACAAATGTGGCTTAATCTGCATGATATATTTAGAAGATGAAAGTCTTCTAAGAGAATTTCCAAAACTAATATTTGAAGCAGTGCATACTTTTCACCATGTTGTCAAATATTGAAGCTTATACATCAAATTATACCAAACTTATCCCAATATAAAAGGAGGAGTTATTTTTCTTATACAACTTAAAATTCGTACTGAGTCATATACTCCAAAATACAAACCTACCAAATTACTATTTCAGAGAATTACTGTTGAAGACTTATATCAAATATGAAATGAAACTAAGAAAATTGAGTCATCAAATATTTGGGTATTCTATTGCTCCAAACAATTATTCATACATAGTCAATGCAAACAACCGATAAAAAAATACATAAAATAATGTATAAAAAATTGATCTCTATCCCAAGAAAGAGCAACACAGTTGCCAGCAAAGAAGCCAAAGAAATATTTTTTCAGAAATTATAGACGAAGAAAATACACAAATGTACGTACTGTTTGAAGAAGGATACTATACAGGAAACACGTGATAAACTCGAAGCCAAAACTAGTGGAAACCAGTTGTAAAGAAAGGAATCTTATGTACACTGAATTATTATCAACCAACCTGGAAAGCAATCCTCCACTTGCTAATAAGATTCTCCACTCTCCTGGAAAGCAAGCATCAATTAAAGCACCAACCCAGAAATTAAACATCAATTATAGCCTCCACTCACTGAAATACATCAACAATGATGAAAATGTATTCTTCTCCTGCCTATATATTGCTCTTTCTTCTCTTCTGAGAGACAGGGCGGAATAAGCTACTTTTTCTTCTTCTTCTTCTTCTTCTCTACTTCTTGTAATTTAATTAGGTGTGACTACCACTGCAGCTAAATAAAAACTTCTTGCTCTATGTCTGTAAGTGTGTTTTAATTTTTTGATGGTTATTATATTTTATTCCTCCAGTTTGTTTAAATAATACCATGCTGTTTTGATTATATATTTCTTAGCGACACTTAGTGTAGGAAACGAAATAAAGCTATGCTTTGAATTTCTGAAGTGTTTATATATACTTGTGGTCTGTTAGGGATCTGATTGATCTTGTTGAGCCCTAATTTTCTTAAGAAATCTACAAAGAAAAGTATGAAATGAACCGGAGACTTTAAGGTCAAACCCTAAAAGAGGAAGAATCAAAGTAAGATAATATTATGTTAAACTCTTAGATGGAAGCATGATTGACCCAAAAAAAGTTTAGAACATACAAATGACAATAGAGTAAGAAGAATTTGTTAACCATGGAAGATGATATAAACAAATTAGAAATAGGAATAAGAAAATTAAAGAAAAATGCTAGAAATGGTATCAAAGAAATAGAAGAGTTAGAGTACAAAATAAAATATATTTATTATTACAAAAACCTAAAGCTAAAAAGTCGACTGAAACATCAAATCCATCAAAGGCATCAAACATGGTATCAGAGTTTGACGATTACCAAGCTGATAAACACATATGTTTGGAACATTTTAATTGCTTCTGCACACCTTGATAGCCTTATAATTCTTTTTTTTTTTCTTCTTATGAAATACAATTAAAAGAAGACAAGAAATTAAAAAAAGCAATTACTTTTACATGAACTACAGTAAGTAGTTCTGACAAACTTGATGTTGAATAAACTCTATCTCGTACTTGAATTTAAAAAAATTTGTGAATTACTTTAAATAAATATAAAACTAAACAATTGGAAGTCTTTCTGAAAGAACAAATTTTTCATATAAAATCTCAATTAGAAAATTTTAATGAACGAATCATATTAAGATATATGATTTTAAAACAACAGTCAGAATTAGGATTGTTTATGCACTGGATCTTGTGTATAGAGTAACTCAGTGATCTAAATACGGTGTGACGACACACCCCGAATAATGTGTAATAATGCACACCAAATATGGTGTAACGACATACCCTAATATTGTGTAAAAATGTACTCTCAATGCAGAATAATGAGTTACTTCATATCAAAGATTCAGTGATAACTACCTGTAATAAATGCCTACACCTATCATATTTAGAATACAAGAACTCTCTTCAAACACCTGAAGCTCTCTCCTTATAGCTCCACAACATGACCTACAACTTGTGTGTCTCACTACTACTATAGCTCCCTACTACGACATTGATGACCAACTGTTGCTATTGCAGCTCTCTAGTACGGCCTATGTGGCTCACTGTTGGAGCTTTCAATTACGACCTTTACTGTCCATTGACGCTCCTATAGCCAATAACTAGGGCCTATGTGGCCAACTACTACTACGACTCTCAATTGCAGTCTTTATGTCCAACTGATACTATCACAACCACCACTACAATAGTTGTAGCTGATTTTTGCAATCAATTATATAGCCTTTGCGTTCTGCTCACACTATTAATGTTATGAAAAACATTTTTTTAGTACAATTATCACTAGATTACTCTTATAAATCTATGATTATCAACTACATAATTCAATCTTCCATAATTTAGGAAAAGTGTTAACCCATGTACTTGCGAACCTATAGTGGATCTTTTCGAGTGGGCTAGACACTGTATTTTTTTTCCTTTTTGGATTTTCTACGCAAAAATTTCTGGTCTTTCCTCAAGCTATTATCCTTTTATCCTTTTGTGTGATGGATTTCATATAACATTGAGACGTTAAATTATCGCTCTACCGTCACAAAATTCAAGAACAGAACTGCTATGTATGTGCCTCTCACATATTTGTATTATTTTAGATTAAAAAATATATATTCCTAGATTATATTATAATCTTATTAATACTCTAGAAAAGAAGGAAGAGGGAAAAATAAGGTTTTACAATAAGAAGTTTTAGAGTTGCACGGCAACAAATTTCAGTACAAGAACTTAGAGTCTAATTGCACGAAATATACAACTTGTTGGCCCCGAGTTATATGAAATTATGGATGGTTTGGAAGTTTGCGAATCCATCTCGATGCTTTCATTACCCATACAACACCATTTAGAAACTTTTTACAAATATAGTATTCAATTCATATTTATTTACATATCTAACACCTAAACCTTAATTTTTATATATGTGCCACTTTTCCTAGGAAGGAAAGGAGCACTTCACTTTTAAAACTTAAAATAGTGACATTTTTTTATATTATATGAAAGATTTTAGTGGTATAAATGTAAAATTTAGAACTTAAGTGCTAGATATGTAAATACAAAGGAATTGGGTGGTATGTATGTAAATTCGGCTAATATTTATCTATTTTGCATTGTATTTAGTAATTTAATATTTAATGGATGTTAAATATATGAGACTTTATAATTAATATTCATATTTTTCCTTAATATAAGAAACTATAAAATAATTATAAAATAATTGCAACTTTGATGAATCATAACAAAATACAAGCAAACTGCAATATATAACATTATGTAAAATTCGACTTAGGTATCATTTTATGTTAAATTAAAAATAACACACCTTTGCTGACAAGTACTCATTTGATGTTCGATCCCATTTAATTACAAATCAACATCAAACTCACAATAAAATACAAATGTTTATTTAGCTCGTGAAAACAACTTCGTCATCTTTTTCTTTTTCTATTGAAATAAATAAAAATATAATTTTATATCTTTGTTACACAATGAAAGCTATTTTTGAATATTATAAAGTTTAAAAAAGAAATCTAGTTTATTGATGCATGCTAGAAAATTTATGGCAGTAGAGTAACAGATTATCGTCTTAGCATGGTACGAAGATTTAGTACACACTCAGAAAAGAGAAAACAACTAGTAATGACACCAGAAGTTTTACGACGGATGGTTGTGGTCTCTGGCTATCGACGATGGCAACGACGGTAGGAGTGGTGCTGGACTTCAGTCCCTTCTCAAAGTTTCAAGCTTTTCCTCAAGCCTCAAGCTCTTATTTTCCCTCATGAGAGAAGTGAGACTCTATTTATAAAGTTACGATGCAATTAATGCAGAATTATAAACTAATTTGATCAGATAGTTCGGAGAGCTTCCCTTGGTCGAATGACGTTCGGTGGAAATTAAAGTATTACTAGAATTAACATTTATTTGACATTCCAAATGTATTCAAAAACTTACAAAAGAAGTTTAATTGTTTGATTTGAGCTTGATTTGATCAGATTTGGTCAATTTGGATATCATTGAATCTATCTTGTCGAGCCGGTTAGTTTGACTCTAAATTTAATGAAATCTGAGCTCTGGATGACTCTTAATCGAGGTTTGAATGTTTCTTAATCCAAAAATTATCTCAAGAGTCGTGTCGCATGATGTAGATTTGTGGGAGGCCTATCAATTTCTCCCCTATTTTCGAGTGGGATCAACTTCATCGATCGAAAATATTCAAATCTCGAGCAATTTATTTATCATTGTGTGTGTGCGTATATATATGCTAATATAATAATAAAATGTTTATACAAATAATGTGTTAATCGAATTGAGCTCAGTTGGATGGGGTACTTTTGCTCCTTTTACTGGTGGTGGGTTCTATCTCAGCCGCATGCATCGAAATTAAAAAAAAAAAACACAATAATTGACCGGCACGTCGAGCTGTGACCCATCTGTATTTCATTGCTTTCGAAATTCGAACAGTGTGGCCCGAAAGTTATTGTGTTTAGGTCTGTCAAAACGGCTTCTTGTTCGCGAACAGTTCGTGTTCGGCTCGTTCTCTAAGTTAACGAGTCGAACATAAACAACACGAATAAATATTTGTTCGTTAGCGTTTGGCTCGTTTTGGCTCGAAATACTATTAATTAATTAATTAATTTTTTAAAAATACTTCTCATCAAATATATATATATATATATAATGAGTAGTATTTTTAAAAAAATTAATTGACTGCAAGGCTACAAAGATTTATAATCAATTAAAAGTATTGATTAAGAAAATAGAATAAAAATTAATATATTTGATTCAAATGATGTTTTAAATCTTCCTCCAATCCTTAATATTTTATGGCTACGTGATTAGGGTTGTCAAAACGACTCTTGTTCGTGAACAGCTCGTGTTCGACTAGCTAAGCAAACGAGCCAAAACAAACGCAATTTTTTAGCTCGAAATTTCGGCTTGTTTACACCCCTAATTGCGCGGATAGCTATACCATGGGCAATTGAACCGATAGGGAATTCAAGCCGGCGGGCGTCAAACCATGGGAGGGCATTCCGACTGGCGGAAACGACCCAATGCAGTCAGACCAGTTAAAATTGGCTCAAATTGAAGAATCTAGATGGAATTTGAGCAAATTAGAGCATATTAGGAAGCTTAAATGATAGAATATAAGCCGATTTTTTTTCTGTTTTCAAACAACAGTATTTTTTTTATTTGTAATGAGGAAATTCAAAAGGCCAAAATGTAGGAATATGAAAAGAATTTCAGTTTTCTTCCTTTTTCTTGTTTTTTTTAAACAATTTCCTTCAATGTTTGGCCTCCTTTTAAACCTAAAAATAGAGGTCATGGATGAGAGAAAGAATCACAAGTCAAAAGGAGAAGGAGAAAAGAGAGGTTGGAAGTTGAGATTTCTATTAGTTAGATTTTCCAGAAGAACGTCGTCCCCATTCTATATAGTAAACAAGCAACAAAATCTTCTTTCGCATTGCGGTAGAAAGTCGTCCCCATCCTGCATAGTAGGAGAGCAATGAGATCTTTCTTTGTGGCCCGCCGGTGTGTAATTCACATAGTGCGCCCAGAATTCAAACAATATGGCCCGCCCGAAAGTCATAGCGTGGAGAGCTATACCATGGGCAATTGAACCGATGGAGGGAATTGAAGCTGGCAGCCCGTCAAACAATGGGAAAGCATTTTGACTGGCGGAAACAGCCTGATGCAGTCAAACCGGCGAAAATTGGCCCAAACTGTGGAATCTAGATGAAATTTGAGCAGATTGGAGCAAATTTGAAAGCTTAAATGATAGAACATAAACCGATTTTTTTTCTTTTTTCAAACAACTGCCTTTGTTTTTTATTTGTAATGAGGGAATTAAAAAGGCTAAAAGGCATTAATATGAAAAGAATTTCAGTTTTCATCCATTTTCTTGCTTTGTTTTAACAATTGCCTTCAATATTTTGCCTCCTTTTAAGTTAATAATAGAGGTCATGGATCAGGAAAAGAATCACAAGTGAGAAGGAGAAGGAGAAAAGAGAAAGAGAGTTGAGAGTGGAGAATTCTGCTAGCAAGATTTTCCAGAAGAAGAACGTCGTCCCCATTCTATGTAGTAAACGAGCAACATGATCTTCTTTCGCATTGCGGTAGAAAGTTGTCCCTATCTTGCATAGCAGGAGAGCAACGAGATCTTCTTTCGCTTTGCGGTACCGAGGAAATTGTCCCCGTTTTACATAGCAAGCAAGCAATGAGATCTTCTTTCATGTTGCGGCGCAGAAGAAAGTCGCTCGTCCTACGTAGTAGACAAACAAAGAGATCTTCTTTCGTGTTGTTGTGCAGAAGAAAATCTTCCTCGTCCTGCGTAGCAAGCGAGCAATGAGATCTTCTTTCACTTTACGGTGCAGAGGAAATTCATCCCCATCCTGCGTAGCAGGAAAGCAAATATATCTTCTTTCACGTTATGCTGTAGAAGAAAGTCGTCATTGTCCTGCGTAACAGGAGAGCAACAAGATTTTTTTCTCCTTGCGGTGCAGATGAAAATCATCGCCGTCCTACATAGTAGGCAAGCAATGAGATCTTCTTTCATGTTTCGGTTCAGAAGAAAGTCGCCCCCATCTCGCATAGCAGACGAGTAACAAGATCTTTTACGTTGTGGACGTGATGATAATTGGGGAACCTCATTTCGTTGAGAACCAAAAAAGGGTGTTTAAAACTCAGAGAATACAATGTCAAATTTAATGGAGAGTGACTTGATTTTGTTTCGGAAGAAATATTACTTCTCGAACAACATGGTGTTGAAATTACCAACTTCAACCAATCGAGCATATTATCATGCTTCTAGGCATATTGCTGTTAATGAGTCAACCATGAGAGTCGACCTACGAATTTTATCGAAAACTCATTTTATCGAAATCATGAAGGCATTCCAAGTTTACATTGCTTAGTTGTCTTGTCGAGTGGTGACAATCATTAATGGGCTTACTGTTTTTTTAGGTGTCACGGTTGACGTTGACGCCGACAATGGTCCATGAGATTCTTCTTCGCAAAGAATGATTGGGGGCTCCATGGGAGGCGAGGAAGATTCCAACAATTATCTCTCTCTATAGATAACTGTGGAGGAAATACTACGGAAGCCAGACTTTCATAACTTCAAGGAGACGTTGTTCGAGACAGACTATATTCATGAATTTGTGAGTGAGGAATCATTGTTCAAGGCCAAACTTTCATTCCACCCCGAGCAATCCACGACTATAACATTAAAGAAATCAAGGAAGGGAACTTCCAAATCAACCTCTATGGTATTTCTGAAGCAACCCCAACGAACAATGATTGTGAAGTACTCCCATAAAAATAACATAGAAGATTAAAGAATCGCGGATATCCCCGCCCAGTTCTTCAACTATTCATACTTCTAAGAATGCATTGTTTCATGAATGTACCAGGCTTATGGAGGCCGAGAACCTTGTAAGTTTTTTTTATCTTCTGCTGCATTATAATCATTTTATTTGTCTGAACTATGTTTTTTTTTTTCTTTCGAATGGATAAAATGGTAGAAATCCAAATGTGGGTAGGACTGACTCTGAGAAATTGGAACTTTGAACTTGTTAAGATCAAATATCTCTAAGGTGAGTATAAGCCTCGAAATGAATCTGAAGTTGAAGGAGTCACGACTCTCAAATCATAGTTGACGGAGTGTACGGTAGAACTCTCAACAATAAAAACTTCCTTCTTATTGTAGCTTCAGGATCTGGAGAGAACTCAAGAGGCATTTGTGGAGGCACGAGCTGATCTCAGTGAAAGTAAAAAGTGTGTGAAAACCCTTAAGTCGACGGTGTCAGCCCAGGAGTAAGAGATCTGAATTTTGAGGTATGTGAAGGAAGTTGATGTTGCAGAGTTTAAGTGAAAGTGGTCGAGGACTTTAAAAACTAACTTTAGTTCAGGACTATCATTAGAGAGCATGCCTAGGAGGCTCGTGATTAAGTATTTGATGTTGAGGCAAAGGATCAACAGAAGTGGTTCACCGAGGAATGATTCATCTGGGGCTTCTTGAAGGGGAGTCGAGTAGCGCCACGTTGAACTGGGTTTGTTGTGGAGGGGCTCACTCCCAGCGAAGCTTCAGAGGATCCTCCCTCAAATTATACTGATGAGGATATCAAAAGTGAATTAAAGAAGATGTTTTCCAACGATGACGAGGGATGGAGGAGAACGTTGAATTCGATTAGTGATCCACTCTTCGTTATCTGCTTTTAGCATATTTTCTTTTCTCATGTTGTATAAATCATACAAATGTAGCTATTTCTTTTCAGTTTTTGCTTTTATGTTTGTCAGAATGATGATGTATGAGCAATACTAGTATGTTTGTTAATCATCTTGTTTAGTTATTTAATTTTGTTGACTATTCTCCCCCCCCCCCCCCCC
>JXCR01144197.1:31967-49351 GCA_002079205.1 Phalaenopsis hybrid cultivar | reverse complement strand
CCCCCCCACGAAGCATCTTTTTTGTGATAACAATGAAGCATGTTTTCTTTTCATGTCACTTGAGATACTAGATGTCATTTCAAGATTTTAACATGTTAGGAGATTGTCGTGAGAATAAATTGTCAGTGGCCTTTGACTTGTTTGATCATTAGAGTATTACTCAATCATGTTAACTCTTATGGGAGAAGCCAATGGAAATTCACCGAAGACTTTTTAACACATCCGAGGTTGTTAGTTGGAGCATTGCTCGCTTATCAATTTGTGTGAAAGGGGTCAGGTGTAATCCACCAAGAACTGGTAACCTATCCAGGGATATTTATCGGAGTAAAAACTTGGCGATGTTAGCTCATATGGAAGAGGTTAGATCAAATCTCCTTGGGATTAGATGTGCCTAACTAAGAAGCAACCGAAGCTGCATATCTCTGGGTCGAGAGCATGAAAAGATTCGTGAATGAATCATTACACTTTTTAGATATGTCCTCCATGTAGAGGAAATAAAGTGAATTATATTCATTTAATAAGTTTGAGATACATTGAAACTATAGGCAAGATGCGATGTAATAATAGATAATAACAGACATTGACTAAATGACTGGAGTGTTACGGATAATACTTGCGAAGATTCTCTGCATTCCAAGAATGGGATAGGATTTTGTCCTCTGAATCCTTGAGCTTGAAGATTTTAGTCTTGATCATGACAACGACGATATATGGGCCTTTCTGGAGGAAGGATAGTTTGTTGCGTTGCGGACCACGACCAACGGCTTCAATACTACACAAGACCAAGTCTTCGATGAAGATAGGTCAAGGCCTGACTCTCCGGTTGAAGTGGCGAGCAACTCTTTAGTGATATGAAGTAGCTCTAAGGTGGGCCACATCGCGTGTTTCTGGGAGGAGATCCAAATGTTTTTAGAGCATTTCCTCATTTTTATATGAGTCGAAAGTTTTAACTCGTGGGTTCGGAACCCTGATATCAACTGACATGACAGCCTCGGTGCTAAAACACAGGTTATATAGAGTTTCACAGGTTTGAGTTCATGAGGTGGTGCAATAGGGCCGGAGCACTTTGTGGAGCTCTTCTTCCCATTGCCCCAAACCTTCTCAAGATGAGTCTTTAACCACTTTAGCACTGTTTGATTCGTCACCTCAGTCTAGTCTGTTCATTTGGGGATGCACTATGACAATGTGCACCAACTGGATGTGAAGATCCTTACAGAATGACGTGAAGACCTTTCCAGAGAATTGAGTCCTATTATTAGTGATAATCTTTACGAGGAGCATGCAGCGATAGACAATGTTTTCTAGACAAACTGCTTGACATTGGCTTCAGTGATCTTAGTGAGCGGTTCCACTTCTTCCCACTTGGTGAAGTAGTCAATAGCTAGGATGATGAATTTATGTTGTCCAATAGCTATTAGAAACGGACCCATGCCATTGGACGAAGACCAAAGACTCAGAAATGACGTGGATCTTAATGGTGGTGCATGCATAAGATTGTAGTGCAGTTGACAACTCTTGCACTTTGCATAAAGTTCAATACATCTTGCTTGATCGTGGGCTAGTAGAAACCCATATCATTATTCTAAGGAGAAGAGGTCTACCCTTGAGATGCTCCCCACATATTCCGAAATGAATCTCTCGCGGAGCATAATCAGCTTCAGATGGGGGGAGACACTTAAGGTATGGACCTGCAAATGCCTTTTTATATAGTTTATCACCAATAAAGATGAAGTTGGCGGCCATGCATTGGAGGCAAATTGACGTGGTCACATCTTAGAGGAAGGTGATGATGGGGTTTATCCAAGATGGCTCTTTTGGGTCATCTATAGGCAATATCACCCAAGGGCCTTGGATGCTAGGAAAATGTATCTTCTTGCTGCACCTTTTTTACAAAGATCTACAATCTTTGAAGTAGAGAGCTTCGAGAGAGCATTAGCTCGGGTGTTCTGCTCCCAAAGTATGTGAATGAGTTGACATGTTTCAATCCGGGCAAGAAGTGTTTTCACCAGATTAAGATATTGTATCAATTGTAAGTTATGGGCATCAAATTCCCCCACTACTTAGTATCTGAAGAGCTGTGAATCATTGTAGATGATCATATTACGTACTTCACAATCGATGAAGAGCTTTAATTCAGCGGTGTGGGCTACATATTTGACAAAATTATAGATGACTGTAAATTTCAAGCGGAGCCCATACTCCAATATGTCCCGCTTTAGAGAGATGAGAATTATTCTGGTACCAGCTCTAGAGTTTCTAGATGCTCCATCCATGTATAGTTTCCACTGAGGTGATGGTGGAGGAGAAAGAGGCGGCTCATCAGAAGAAGGCATTATGCACTCTACCAAAAAGTCGGCCAACACTGTGACTTGATGTTTGTTCGCGACAGATAATAAATGTCAAATTCTCCTAATTCTATCAACAATTTAACTAATATTAATGATGCTTCTGGTTTTTGCATAATAGCCTTCAAAGGGAGTTGTGCGTAGATGTCGATAGTGTAAGCCTGGAAGTACGGATGGAGTCTCCTTGCTAAGAATACCAGGGCCAATGTAGTTTTGTCCGGCATCGAATAGAATTTTTTTTATCAAAGAAAATCTTGTTGGCACAGTAGACTTGCTTTTCAACCTACCATTCATCCGAAGTAGAACAGAGCTTGTCACGTGAGGCGAAATAGCCAACTAGACATATAACATCTCCCCTTGGACGGGCTTTGAGAAGTGGGACAGTTAAGCCAGATATGCCTTGAGTTGCTCGAAATAGATCTGACAGTCATTTATCCATTAAAAATCGGTGCTTCGAGCACCTCTAAGTATCTTGAAGAATGGCATATGTTTATCCCCAAAATGAGCCAAGAAGCGGGATTGAGCGGTTATACGATCATACAAGCGTTGCACCTCCTTGATGTTCCTCAGGGGCACCATGCCTCTCAACTCCTTGATTTCTTTCTGGGTTTGCCTCAATTCAGCGATAAGTAACCATGAATCCTAGAAACTTCCCTGATGTGACTCTGAAAGCACATTTATTCGGGTTGAGGTGCTTGTTGTATTAATGAAGAAGTTGGAAACACTCCTCCATATGAGAAATGTGTTGGGATGCTTCCAGGCTTTTTACTATCATATCATTCACATAAACCTCCACTGTACCCTCGAGAAGGCTTTTGAAGACCTTTTTTATGAGACATTGATAGGTTGCACAAGAATTTTTCAACCCAAATGACATAACCTGATAACAATATAAATCCTTATCTACTTGGAAAGAGGTTGCTTTCTCGTTTATCGGGTTCATCTTTTTTTTTTATTGTACCATGAGTATGCATCCATAAAGTTGAGCCTCTGTTGTTCGGACATGGCATTGACGAGTTGATCCATGCACGGGAGGGGAAAGCTATCTTTCTGACAAGCTTTGTTGAGGTCAGTACAGTCGATGAACATCCTCCATGCACCGCTAGATTTTTTGACCATAACAACATTGGTTAGTCGTGCAGTATACGAACTTTGCTTCCATAACTTTGTTGACTTCCTATTTGATAGCTTGTAAGAGATCAAGGGCGAAGTTGCGCTTCTTTTGGATGATCGGTTTAAATGTTAGATCTACCTTTAAAGAGTACATGATTATTCCATGGTCGATTCCAAGCATGTCGGTCGCGATCTATGAAAAAATGTGTTGGTTCCTTTGGAGAAGACCTACATATTTTGTTCTTTGCTCATTGGAGAGGAGGGAACCAAGATGTATTATTCTCTAGGGGTGTTCATCGGAGAACGGGATGTGGACCAAATCTTCCACGGGAGAAGCCCATTGGGATACATCTTCATCTCAAAGATCAAAGCTCTCGATGTCAAGTGTGGCTAAGCTTGCCTAAGGTAGCATGATTGTGCTATCTGTCGATCTCCTCACATGACGTCAATCGCTACTGGGGTTGGAAACTTGAGGTTCAAGTGTGGCACAAAAGTCACGATGCCAAAGATGGATTGCAAGGGATTTCCAAAGATGACATGTATGTTGATTCTAACTTGACAATGATGAATTGGATTGAGTGGGTCGTCTGTCGAGGAAAATCTCCCACAATAATGGGGAGATTTATCGTTCCTTCAACCCTCACTGGTCAATTGTCCGAACTGTATAATGGTTCTGAAGTGGGTTGAAGTCTTTCCTTTATCAGTCCCAAGCTAAGGAAAATGGAGTAGAATAAGATGTTGATAAAGAAACCATTGTCAATAAGGATCCTCTTCACGTTGTAGCAGGGATCGCCAATTACTGCGCCAATAACAAGAGGATCTTGGTAAGGGGTTGGATTCCTTCTAAGTATGAATCATTAAAAGCGATAGGCTCGAAGAGCAATTTATTCTGCACTGGTTCTCCAGGTGCAATGATAAGAACTTGATTGGTCAGCAATGGGTCTCCAGTGATCGTTTGAATTTTACCCGCCACTAGGTGATTTGCATGTTGTTGCTTTTGTGACTGTTGCCCCTCAATGGAAGCGTTATCAATACCGGTCGGTTTGATTTGCACAAATCAATCAAGCTATTCCTATTGAATAAACCTTTCAATCTCTTCCTTAAGCTACATACATGCCTCAGTGGTGTGGCCACGAACTCGATGGAAATGACAATATTGTTCATGATTCCCGAAGTTAGATTTTAGGGGATGAGGCCACTTAATAGTTTCCTCATCTTTGATGATCATTAGAACGTTAACACGCAAGGTGTTAAGTGGAATATATTCTTTCTTAGGTCAATGCTCACTTCGCTGGATTTTAGGTCGAAGAGGAAGGTCGTGATTCCCTTGTTGTTTGGACTTTCTTCGTTGTAAAGATTAATTATTGTCGTCGACGTTGCTTTTGTGCTTTCTTCCAAATTGCTTGAATTGCTCCTTATGCATGTTGTTGGCCTCATATGCAGTGATTTGTGCCTCAACAAGGTGGATAAAGTAGTCGTAAGAGCAGACCATCTCCCACATCAGTGATGATTATAAAGGTTCTGGGTGGAGGCCTCCAAGGAAGACTCCGCTCCCAAAATCTGAAGACCTTCAACAGAGAACCTGTGGAAGTGGTTCTTAAGTGATTCTTTTTCACTTTTGTGAATTCCTGAGATATAGGATAAATCTTTGACGATTCGTCGGTTTGCCATGAACTGCTCCACAAAATATCTGGCAAGCTCATTAAAAGTGTTAACAACACCCTCTGGAAGAGAGTAGAACTAAGTACGAGCTTGCCATTTAAGATTGGTCATGAATAATTCGCATAAAAGTGCATTAGAGACACACTAAATGTGCATGATGGTTTGGTAATGATCAACATGCTCATAAGGGTTAATTACCCATTCATAGTGTAAATGTTCGGCAGCTTGAAGCCTGCTGAGATAGGATGTTGGAGAACTGCCTCTGCTAGGGCAATGATTCTTGGAAGTTGCGACGAGTAAGGAAACGATCCCTATTTTCTAGAAGGAACTCTTCCCGGACCAGACGTTGTAGCTCGTCATGGATGACATTATTAGGAACCGCAGTAAGGTGGGGCGGTGTCGGATGAACTAAGCGAGATGGATGAGTGGAACTGGTGGTATCCAGAAGATCAGCATCCCGTCATGGCAGAGGAAATATTTCCTCTCAAGGAGGGGGACCGATACACATATTTTCAAGCAGCACATTTACCGTAGGTTGCCGAGCTAGTGGTAAACAAATTTCATCCAACAATGTGGCTAGCAGTTGTTGAGCCCCTCATAGGAGCTCTAGGATCTCTAGTTGAGACTCCTCCATTCGACACAATCGGTTTTCCAGAGAAGGCCCCGAGACACCCTCATCTACAGAATAACGTCTTCTAGGGCGAGAAGATAATGAGGCATGCTTCCCTTGGCTCTATAACAGCTCCCTGGAACAATGGGTGTTGGAGCGTGATGTTCTGTTGTCACGAGTATTGAGCGATGGTCATATAGTGAGCCTCGCAAGTACTTTAGTTGTGGGATTATCTATTTCCCACAAGCTGCGCCAAAATGATGTGTGCTAGAAAGTTCGAGAGTAGCATATTATCATCTTAGTTTGGTACGAAGATTCAACACAAATTCATAAGAAAGAAAACAACCAGTAATGACACCAGAAGATTTTACGTGGAAAACCCGTAAAGGAAAAGACTACGGGACCAGCCCTGCTGAAGAGTTCCTCTCTAAAAAGATGATTACAATTATAATCTCTTGTCCCACACGCAGGAAAAGTTTATTAGGCTTCCCAAGTTACAACGTAGATGGGGGATAAAATTGTTGCTATGAATGGGAGGCGACTGATAGCGATCGACGACGATCGACGGTGATCAACGTAAGTTGACAGTGGGGATGGCGGTCGACGACAGTCAACGGTGGTGATGGCGGTCAGCGTGGGTTGACGACGATCAGTGGGGGTCGACGGCGATTGGCGGTGGGGAGGGCGGTCAGCGGTCAGCGTTAGCAACGGTTGTCAGCGGTGCTCGATGGTAGTCGGTAATGGTCGACAGCGTCATGAGTGGTGTTGCACTTCAGCCCCTTCTCAATGCTTCACGCTCTCCTCCCCCTCATGAGAGGGGTAGGGATCTATTTATAAAGTTTTTGGTGCAATTAATACATGAAAATGAACCACTTTGATTGGACAGCTCGAAAAGCTTCCCTTGATCGGATGACGCGTTCGAAGAACATTTATGTATCTTAATGGTGTCAAAATTGAGCGATCTAAGGATTGTTGGATCCGTATTATCGAGACGCTCGATTTGACTATAAACTCATCATAATCGATATTTGTTTAACCTTCCAAATGTGTCCATAAAACATCCAAAAATGATTTAATGGCTTGATCTGAGCTGAATTTAACTTGAATTTGGTCAATTTGATATCATTGGATCCGGCTTGTCAAGCCGGTCAATTTGACTATAAATTTGTTGTAATCGAAATTCTGGATGACCCTTAATCAAGGTTCGAACGTTTCTTACGCCGAGATTGTCTTGAGATCCGTATTGTGCTTGAATCATGCTAAATGATGGAAATTTATTGGAGTTATATCATTATAATCTTTAATACAATACCAGGCATTTGCATACATACCACCCAATTCTTATGTTTTTTTTATATATCTAAGATCTAAACTTTACTTTTATATTTATATCACCCAAATATTTCATATACATAAAAAATATTACTATTTTAAAAGTTAAACACATCTTTTTATTTATAAGANTATATATATATATATATATATATATATATATATATATATATATATATATATATATATATATATATGTAAAACGATGAAACGCGAATTTTAAAGGAATGTTTTGAGTTCAAAGAATCCCAAATGTTAGGTTTAGAAATTGAAAAAACTGATTCTCAGATCATCTTGAATCCATTTTCAGCGAGTTTAGTATCAAGGCAGTTAGTAACAATGTAACCAACACAACAATGCCAATAAAGTTTGTATCTAAATCAAATGTGTTCGAATCAAATACTAAAAAGAATAATTACAACTTTTTCGAGATCAATCGAGGGGTCAATGACATTCAAAATTTTATGTGATTATGGTTAAAAAAGTGTCTCAAAGAGATGAATCTAATAACAATACAAGATCACACAACTTAATTTTAATTGAAGCACCAGAATGTCCAGTCCAGTAATCGAATGAATCAAAATGGACGCATTTTGACCATTTGGTGAAATATCAAGGATTATGATAGACGTCATCAAAATGATCACTCCATAACTATATAAAAATATAGATTATAATTCTAAACTCTTAGAAAATAATCTTTAACCTAGAGAAATATAGAGTTGTCGAAAATTTTAGAGCTATGTCGACTCTCACCTAACGTACTTATAATCCAATGTTAATCATTAATTAAAATCGACACCTATTGCCATTTAATGTCTGAGGTCATAAGTCGATCCATATTGCTACCTATCATATTTTGTGGCTCAATGCCAACCATCAACGAACTTCTTATGCTTTTTATAGACAACAACATAGCATATGTGAAATGTTGATATCTAACGTACGCCATCGATGTTAAATGTCTATCATTCTAATAACTTTTTTTACTAAAAATAAACAAGATAATTGCTCACGATCGCCCAACTTATAACATTCTTTAATTTTCATCTGATGCCAACCAACTATGATGTTCCTGAGCTACAAACATCTTAGGCTCACCTTCTTAGTAACTCAACTTAAGACGACGACCAACATGCTTGCCATCATCGCTCAAAATTCAATGATCCATATTGATTTTTCACACAACATCGTTAACGATCAGCATTCAATATCCATCAACTACTGACATCCAATGCACATCTTCTCAATTGCCTTGATCTCTTCTCCTTCAAAGAAAACAACTTCATTGACATTTTGTCATTGAATTTCTAATCTTCTTGACAACTACACGATGCTTGTCAAAGATCACAACACCCGACCTCCATAAGCTATCAACGTCAAACCCAATTTGCTTTTTTACAAAGAGAATGCATATGGTCATCCATCATCACCCGACCTCTAGTGTTTTTCCCTATTAACCAATAATAACAACTAACTTATGATGATGTCAATACTCTCCACTCACCATTCATTGTTTCTTCACTTTTTTTCACTGCATGTGACAGAGAGCAATAGAATTGGTGACTGAACTGTAAGCCTACCAAACACTTTCATATGTTTATACCCATTATTCAGAGTCATTTCCCTCACATTCATCACATAATTTCATAAGCAAAATTTAAAAAAACTACTCCAATGGCACTCGTCACTGCTCTAAACCTAAGATTGTTCAAACGTTCTTCTATCTATGTGCGAGAATGCCATTTGCTTTCTATTTGCTTGACTCTTTTTTTAGCTAAATTTTAGTAGGAATACATTATAGGTGGTTTAGAACAAAATTTGAGTTGAACTATAAAATAGAATTTAACTGTAAATCAGATTTTTTACAAGTAATTGTTCGCCATAAACATTTGTAGTCTTATAACGACTAAAAAAAGAACCCAATACACTGAGTAGTTGATTGTTATAATTTGATTTGTCTGTGAATTTACACCATAAGGAAAAGAGCAGAATAAGAAACACTGTAAGCTAATAATAGAGAAAAAATAAGAAAAAAATTGGTATTTTAATATATGGGGACATCCTCTATTTAACAATAATACTTCCATTCATAGAGAGACTAACTTACTGTTACAAATCAAGTACTCATTACACACAAATATCAAGAATTCCTCAATCTAACTCTCTGCCTTCTTCTGGCATGGCATTATAATTAATATCTTGATAATGTCTTGCATTGCAGATTTCTCCTTATAAAAATGCCTTTCAAAAAACTAATTATCGGGTAACCCTTCTATAAATCAGCTCGGCTATGGAGCAAGTTGATCTTCTTTGGTGAGTTGATGTCAGGAGTAGTTTTGCAACTATGTTGTGGAGCAAGTTGAGCAGTCTTGACAAGTGATTGTGCGATTTCAATTCAGCCCGTTAATCATTATAAGCAAGCTATAGAGCATAACTTCTTAATTGATTCAATCGAACAAATTGACCTAGCCGAACTATCTAGCCGGCTAGACGAGCAATCTAGCTATTCGACTTCATTCAGGCACAAGGGCTTTCAGCTATATACTTATATAAAAAGATTTATTGAATGCAATGATAAGGATTTAAAGTGAGGGACTCAAAAAATTTAACATTCTGTTGTTATTTCTTAAATGTAAGCATTTACTTCTATAGCACAATAGGCTCTAACCTAGTTCTTGATTTATATTTAAGATGAACCCATTATGATCTCATAATATTTCTAGGGTGCTTCATCACATTGTCTTATTGATGATAAATCCCAAAAAATAATTGGGATCAAAAATAAAGTATGAATTAGATTAACTTTTTAAAATCATCAATTTTAAGAATGTTTTTAATTCTTTAGCTCTGCCATTAATATGTTGATGTGAAATATAATGAATGTGCAATTAACTGGTGACCTCTCTCTGATAAACGGCCTTTTAGCATATCCTTTATTGTTAGAAATTGTATCTCTTGATACTTGATTGTATGTTTTGATTGTTGATGATATACTTTACTGTAAAGTTTCTAAGAAAATTCTGCATGAGTATTGAGAAATACCTACAACATATGCAAATTATGATATATTGAGAAATACTTGACGACTTGTGGAAACCATGAACCATGTTTATATAAAACAGATTTTGACTATAATAATGATTAAATTTTCATTATGCTACTTTTAATATGATTAAAATTTATATAAAACATGCTTACATTGATGATGTATGTATCAGGATATTGGCCAACTGGATCAAAATCTGATGACTCCTTTTAGAAATAATTAAATTTTCTATGAAATTAATGCTTACATTTCCCACTTTCAGGATAAATAGTTAAATTGATTTTATATGAATATGTATGTATAATATGCTCATAAGTGGATATTATGACATTTGAACATAATAATCACCAGTTGTACATAAATTTTTTTGAACTCCATTGTTATCTAAAGTACATTTTTTTTACTTAATAATCATGATAGACAAATCTTGTTTTTTATGACATCTATAATTGTTATAGTATAATATCCACATTTAGAGTTGACCTTTTTTTTAGCTCATGTAGTCATGTTCTTGTCCAGGTCTCATTATTTATACTTGGTGGATTTCACCAACTAAATTTGTTTTTTGCAAACATATATCTATCAATTTTTAATATTTATATTATTAGCTGTGCATAATCAAAAGAAGCATCAGTAACTGAAATGTGATTTTTTTTTTATTTGAGAGATTATTTCAGTAACTAAATTCTAATTTCATTGCGGTGGATAACGTAATATATATTATTGAACTTAGATGTTCTGATAAATTTATTAATGAACAAATATTAATCGAAACAATACATTTTTAGCTGTTAAAATGTTTCTTAAATCTCCACTTCATTAAGTATGCTTTCTATGATTTTGATGGGTAGTAAGATGTGAAAATACTATAATCAATAGATGTCCTTGAACAAATGCTAACAAGTTATTAGAATTCTTTCAAGCAAAACATCATCGTCGTAGCCCTCCTTCGATCATAAAACATTCACTTGAAATCATCAACCATTTTTTTTTGTTTGATATGTTTGAAGGGATTGTAGATGAGTTAGATGTACAGAATGTTGAAGCCACACAGCCAACGTAATGTTATCAAAATTGAATTGTGGTTAGACCAACAGAAGTCACACTAACAATCATCAAGGTAGTCGAAGCTTTTATAAACTGCCAGTTTGAACATTCTCTCTAGTGACATCCTTAACATATAGTTTGGCTACAAGCAAGGTTTAACTTGAATAAGATTTCGTAAAGCTTGTAATATGGATTTATCGAATCTATGGAATGTTGGATNATCATCAACCTTTTTTTTTTTTTTGATATGTTTGAAGAGATTGTAGATGAGTTAGATGTACAAAAAGTTGAAGCCACACAGCCAACGTAATGTTATCATAATTGAATTGTGGTTAGACAAACAGAAGTCACATTAACAATCATCAAGGTAGTTGAAGCTTTTATAAACTGCCAGTTTGAACATTCTCTCTAGTGACATCCTTAACATATAGTTTGGCTGCAAGCAAGGTTTAACTTGAATAAGATTTCGTAAATCTTGTAATATGGATTTATCAAATCTATGGAATGTTGGATATAGTGAATCCAGATTTACAAGTAAAAAAAGAAGAATGTTGGATTTAATCATCGCCAAATTTAGGGTGAGTTTGGGGCAAAGGTGTGACGCCACACCACTCTTTTGTTTGCTTTTCAAAAGATTGAAGCGAAAAGTTGCATTTTACAACCTTACCTAACTAAAGGTCTATTTGGCACAACTTTCTGATTGTTTTGCTTTTCAAACCACCATCACGATTCTATTTGGGGAACTACTTTCATGTTGTTTTTTAGAAATTTCTATGGTAGAAAGCTGTTTTCTCAACCGAAAGTGTGGTGGCTACCATAAAGCCGCAATCCAACTTATTTAAAATAAAATATATTTGTCATAGCCAACACAGCTTTTGAAAAGCAGTTTCTTCTGCAGCAGCTTCACAATTGCTTCTTCAAACAGTCGTAACTGCCCCAAAAATACACTAAGCATGGTGGGTTGCTAGAAAGTTGTGATCTATCTCTTTGAAAAAAAAAATTGTACTAGTCGCCACAATTTTTTCAAACACCAGCTTCTACTGTAACAGTTTCACAGTTGTTTCTTCAAATAACTGCAACTACCCCAAACAGACCCTTAGCATGCATACATTTAACTATTTGGGTTGATTTACACTAAATCCATAAATAGAACGTAAATCCTATCAAATGCGCAGCCAAACAACCCATTACTACCATAGCACGCAAGCTCAAACTCATACTGCCAAAGAGATTGTGGTTGAATAGATGGCCACCGCCTCCTAGAGCAACTAAGAAGATCAAGCTTTAGAAGGTAAGTTTGGTGTGAAAGAGAACGTACTGATGTGAATCCCCTAGCAATTTGTTTAGTAGCTAATAGTTGATTAATTGAAATGAGTAATTAGAGCAAAATATTGCAAGTCTATGAACAGGGTGGCATATGAAATTGATCAATCCCTAATTATAATAAGCAATTCTCAAGTCCTTTCATCTTCATCTTCATTTTCTCTTCAGTATTCAAAGGTGACTGGTGCTGAAGCTGGTTCTGAAGAAGAAATAATGCACCTAAATATATGAATAGTTGGAGAAAACAATGAATAAACTGTCAGCCAAGCATCCACGCAAAATTCCAATGAAGCAGATGACCCATGGGAAAATTTTGGGTCAAGAATTCCTAAAAATAAGTAGGTAAGCTTACATATGCGCCACACAATTCTTATGGATTTACATATCTAACACCTAAAGTTTGATATTTACATTTATAACATCTTAGTGCTATAAATATACACATATAAAGGCGCAATTGACTTTTGAAAGATTAGTAAAGAGTTATGGTTGATGTGATGTTAAAGATTTGAATGTTATCAATGTAAATATTAAAGTTAGATGTTAGATATTTAAATAGGTAGGAATTGTGTGGCATGTATGAAAATGACCCAAATAAGTATCAGCATTACATTATCAATCCAAGTTTTTGGGTAATTACATAAAACTGATGGAAAACACCGTGTATGGTTCAATTGTTTTGGTGAGCATTTAGATAAATACCATGAAATTCTTATAAATTTACATATCTCTAACGCCTAAGCTTTCATATTTACAAGCATAACACTCAAATCTTTGATATTTACAAGCATAACACTCAAATCTTTCACATCACATCAAAAATATCACAAGCACAAACTTTTTAAAAGTGAGATACATTTCTTCATGAATAGATGTTAAAAACTAAGACGTTATAAATGCAAATATTAAACATTAGATGTTAGATATGTAAATGCATAACAATTGTGTGGTATGTATGTAAATTTCCCGCTATTTTCTCACCCTAACAAAAAATTATTATCCTGCATACTGCTAAAAATAAGATTCGATCACAACAATTAGGACTTTGCAGATAGAGATTTAGAGGTTGATTCATTACAAGGCCATACCTGGAAAATAGAAAAATTAAATAATTGAGAAGCTGCATTGGAAAGCCGCAGATGCTTATTTAAGTACTCCTTCAGCTCTCAAGAATATTGATCTACTTCAGAAAAGGAAAATTTGGCTTCAGGAGTTGGCTAAGTGAAGCTTTCAAGCATAATTTCGAGTTACTCAAGTTTAAATTTTCTGTTGCTACGCTTCCTCTTAGCAGATTTTGATTTTTTATTAGCCAACAACTGTGCTGGTAGAAGTGCCTTCTGAGAAGGTAAATCACCAATGAACAATACATTCTGCGCCCAACCAGCATATTTTCCAAACCTTGCAATGAATATATCGGCCACACGAGCGCAAAGCTTTGGAGTCAGTTGGGTGCCAGAAAGCTCTGGTATGAAGTAGCGTGTAGCGATCTGTGCGCATACTACCGTTAAAAGCATTTTCATGTTAAAAAAATAAGAGGTATTTACATACATACATTCCAACATATTTACAATCTAACACCAAACTTTACATTTTACATTTATACGACTCAAATCTTTCATATAACAAAAAAATACCACCATTTTAACTTTTAAAAAGTGAAATATATATTTTCATGCATATGTAAGAATATATATATATATAAATTGAAGTTTAGGTGTTAGATATGTAAATACAAAGGAATTGAGGGGTATGTATTTAAATCTTCCAAAAAATAATGAGGAACGATGAATAATGAACTGGACTAATTTAGATTCTTAGAGGTATACAAGGAAATGTAAATGACTCCCAACAAGAATTCTGAGTTATTATGATTAGTGATGAATAACAATAGGAGAATATTAAACATAAAACAAAAAAACACCTGATCATACATGGTAAACGATTTATTACAAAGTTGGTCGAATAAAATAATAAAAGAGTAAGAATGAAAAAAAAAAATCATAAAAACTGGAAAACCATATTTGTTTTCCGCATATTGGGGTTAGAATTGTGAGTTGAGACATTACAGAGACTCGATACCTTGACCACACCATTTTGTGACTCACTCCTAAACTCATTCCTTGATCCTCTCAACTGTGGCCAAGATATATTTCAGATGGAAATGAAATGCCTCTATCACTCAACCTAGTTATATCACAAATATATCTTTAAATTAGAATATCAGTCCCATCGCCCACACATCATTCACAGCAAAATTAATTCCTAAATTTCAAGCTAACTAATTCTATATGCTTTCAAATGCTACACATGGTAAATTTTCATGCATACTCTAGTAAATTTAGTATTAAATATTTTTTGATAAAAGTGTCATTTCCAACATTTTGCCACGATGTTCATGTTGTGTCGTTCTCCACGTCCAGCATTAGTTTCATATTTATAAGGTCGATGAGTGATCTGAACATTTCAAAGAATCATGTACAGTCATGCATTTCCATAGCAGAAAGGATTTACCTTTATATATAATAGNACGGATGTCATAACTTTCTCTAGTTTATTTGATCGAGCATCACCCTCAATTCTTGTGTTCATCCTTAGGGATAGATACAAGATTTGAGGAAAAGTGCTCTTTCATCTAAACTATGAAAATTATGGGGTCAGTTTGACTCCCTATTTTTCAAAACTAAATTTTTTTAACGCCCTTCCGAAGCGGGCAACGAGATTTCTATTTCGATGACTGACAGCTTCTTACGGGCAAACCCTACACCAAAAATAGTGCCGACAAAGTGTTAACAGGACCCTCTGGAAGAGAGTAGAACTAAGTACGAGCTTGCCATTTAAGATTGGTCATGAATAATTGGCATAAAAGTGCATCAGATGCACACTAAATGTGCATGATGGTTTGGTAATGATCAACATGCTCATAAGGGTCAATTACCCATTCGTAGTGTAAATGTTCGGCAGCTTGAAGCCTGCTGGGATAGGATGTAGGAGAACTGCCTCTGCTAGAGGCAATGATTCTTGGAAGTTGAGGCGAGTAAGGAAACAATCCTTACTTTCTAGAAGGAACTCTTCCCGGACCAGACGTCGTAGCTCGTCATGGATGACATTGTTAGGAACCACAGTAAGGTGGGGCAGTGTCGAATGAACTACGCGAGATGGATGAGTGGAATTGGTGGTATCCAGAAGGCCAGCATCCCATCATGGCAGAGGAAATATTTCCTCTCAAGGAGGGAGACCGATACACGTATTTTCAAGCAGCACATTTATCGTAGGTCACCAAGCTAGTGGTAAACAAACTTCATCCAACAATGTGGCTAGCAGTTGTTGAGCCCCTCGTAGGAGCTCTAGGATCTCTAGTTGAAACTCCTCAATTCGACACAATCGGTTTACCAGAGAAGGCCCCAAGACACCCTCATCTACAGAATAATGTCTTCTAGGGCGAGAAGATAATGAGCCATGCTTCCCTTGGCTCTATAACAGCTCCCTCGAACAATGGGTGTTGGAGCGTGATGTTCTGTTGTCACGAGTATTGAGTGGTGGTTATGTAGTGAGCCTCGCAAGTACTTTAGTTATGGGATTATCTATTTCCCACAAGCAGCGCCAAAATGATGTGTGTTAGAAAGTTCGCAACAGTAGAGTAACATATTATCATCTTAGTGTGGTACGAAGATTCAACACAAACTCATAAGAAAGAAAACAACCAGTAATGACACCGGAAGATTTTACGTAGAAAACCCGTAAAGGAAAAGATTACGAGACCAGCCCTGCTGAAGAGTTCCTCTCTAAAAAGATGATTACAATTGTAACCTCTTGTCCCACACGCAGGAAAAGTTTATTAGGCTTCCCAAGTTACAACGTAGATGGGGGATAAATTTGTTGCTATGAACGAGAGGCGACTGATAGCGATCGACGACGGTCGGCAATGGTCAACGTAAGTTGACAGTGGCGATGGCGGTTGCCGACAGTCAACGGTGGTGATGGCGGTCGGCGTGGGTTGACGACGATCAGTGAGGGTCGTCGGCGATTGGCGGTGGTGAGGGCGGTCAGTGGTCAACGTTAGCAACGGTTGTCAGCGGTGGTCGATGACGGTCAGTAATAGTCGACAACGGCACGAGTGGTGTTGCACTTCAGCCCCTTCTCAATGCTTCACGCTCTCCTTCCCCTCATGAGGGATAAGGATCTATTTATAAAATTTTGGGTGTAATTAATACATGAAAATGAACCACTTTGATTTGACAGCTCGAAAAGCTTCCCTTGATCGGATGACGTGTTCGAAGAACATTTATGTATCTTAATGGTGTCAAAATTGAGCGATCTAAGGCTTGTTGGATTAGTATTATCGAGACGCTCGATTTGACTATGAACTCATCATAATCGATATTTGTTTAACCTTCCAAATGTGTCTATAAAACATCCAAAAGTGATTTAATGGCTTGATCTGAGTTGAATTTGACTTGAATTTGGTCAATTTGATATCCCTAGATCCAGCTTGTCAAGCCGATCAATTTGACTATAAATTTATTGTAATCGAAGTTCTGGATGACCCTTAATCAAAGTTAGAACGTTCCTTACGCCAAAGATTGTCTTTAGATCCGTATTATGCTTCAAGAATCATGCTAAATGATGAAAATTTGTTGGAGGCCTATCATTTATAATCTTTAATACAATATCAGGCATTTGCATACATACCACCCATTTCTTATGTTTTTTTATATATCTTACATCTAAACTTTACTTTTATATTTATATCACCCAAATATTTCATATACATAAAAAAACATTACTATTTTAACTTTTAAAAGTTAAAGCACATCTTTTTATTTATAAGACAAATATGTAAAAATTTAAGTTCAGTTGTTAAATAGAAATTAAGTGATATATATATATATATATATATATATAT
>JXCR01144197.1:0-15602 GCA_002079205.1 Phalaenopsis hybrid cultivar | reverse complement strand
AGGACGAAAACAGGTCGAGCTAAAACGAGGCGGGCACCACTTCTAAGGTTCTAAGATAGTCGCAGGAAGACCCCTAAGGCTAGATCCTAACTCCTACGAGAAAAACTAGACCTCACGAAAATTGAGGTCAACAAGTAGTAGTTTTCACAAACACATTGAGGACATAGACCTACAAATAAAGTGTCTCAAATCTTAAGGGGACGCAAGTAATTCAAGACAAAATATATGATACTGTAACCATCTACCTAAAATTAATGAATTTCTACAAAATTTAGAGGTTCATAACAAACAACTAAACCAAGCAACTATCTCTTACTCTGACGTTTGGGCCTCATAAAACCGTCTATCAAAGGCCTAAATCCCATCTACAGCATTATTAATGAACTCCCTTGGGAACAGACGCTGTTATCTTTCTCATCATTCATTAACAAATTCTTACAGTTCCCTCCCAGTTCTGTTTCTAGCCGAGTAAAGTGTCAACTTAGTCTCCTGACTATTTATATGAGGTCATTTTGGTCTCAGAGTTTATAAAAGTGCCAAATTAGTCCCTTAGTCATTAAATTGAGGCTGAAAAAGTTCTCTTTGAGGATTATTTTATCTTATATGAAAAGACTCTTGTAACTAAATTGACATATTTCTAGACTATGGGACTAAAATGACCTTACTCAGTATTTGATCAAAAACCAAACTAGTAAAACTTGTTGTCTTCAACAACACTTAAAGTAAATCCATACTGGTAAACTTTTCACACCCTCATCGCCTGAACTTCGGCTTAGTCCTTCACATCGTTCCTCCTCTACCATTCCTCTCACCTTTTTGAGCTACAAAAATTCAACACCCTAGACTCTCGTATTGTGTGAGAGCTTTGCATTTGGTGTTCTGGGTTGAAGATTCGGAAGGCAAAATGGATTGTAGAAAAGACTAGTTCTAAGGATTTCAATCTCATTTTACAAGGACTTTTTGATCTGGGATTCGAGGTTTCCCATAAGCACAAGACCGTATGATTAATTACCCCTCCTGACAACAGGATAACACTTTCGATTAAGGCTAGTCATTGAACATTGAATATTCAGTATAAACTAACCACAGATTTAGGGTTTGAATTATAAAATTTATCATCTTGAGCTTAAATTGGATCGTGGGGGAAATGATGACGAACTCGATCAAGATCACATTGTTTCGTCGTCCCGGGTCTTGTGATCTCTTGTGTACTTGGTCGGAGGAGGTAGTTAACCCAACCTAATATAAAAATCTTTATCGATAATCATGGGTTGTTTTGTTCAAAGATCCCTTGAATCGGATGGTGGAGGAAATGATAACGAACTTGGTTAAGATCCCATGGTTACATTGTTCCGGATCATCGTAGTCCCTCGTCTACTTAGAGGAGATATTCAACCCAACTTGATATAAAAATCTTTGTCAATAACCATGGATTGCATCGTCCAAGGGAACCTTATAAATCTGGGGTGGATGTATGTCTAAAGGAAAAAAATTAATTTGAACTAACAAAAATTTTTAAGTCAATCAATGTACCTTATAATTTATAACTCAAAGGGTAAAAAAACTCTTTGCAAACATACGGTTTAAGGTCGTGATCTTAATATAATAGTGCATTTAGTGGCAAACCACCGAGTCAGAGGGGTTCTAGTCATAATTGATGCTTTCTATGTAGCCTTTGGGCCAAACCATACGAATAGAGGATGGTCACATCTTTACTAGTGTGAGATTTTTTTGAATGTGAATGTAGTGATTCACGATGTAACATTCACACTTTTTGAGCTAAAGTCAATCAAAAATTTCTCACCCCAAACAAACTTTGTGGATGATGAATGAATTTTGCTTTAAACTTTTAAATGATTAATTTTAACTTTAATAGTTTGATTTAGTTGTTCTGAAAAATTTAATTTGAAAATCTTGATTAATTTTAAAAGTTGATCCCTCAATGTCATATTTTTAATAAAAACGACCATTAGAGTTTGCTACTTTCTAGGGTAAAAAAACTCTTTGCAAACATACGTTTGTGATCGTAACATTAATATAATAGTGTCATTTGACGGCAAAACCACCGAGTTAGAGGACTCTAGTCGTAATTGCTACTTTCTATATAGCCTTTGGACCAAATCATACAAATAAAGAACTCGGGTTTACAGGTGAGACTTTTTTGAGTGTGAATATAACGAAACATAATATAACATTCACTCTTTTTGAGCTGAAGTCAATCGAAAATGTGTCACCTCCGACAAACTTGTAGATGATGAATGTTTTTTTATAAGTTTCTTAAGTGATTAATTTTAAGTTTAATATTTTGATTTAGTTGCTTCGAAAATTTTAATTTGACAATCTTGATAGTTTTAAAAGTTGATCCCTCAATGTGATATTTTTAATCAGCACGACCATCATCATGGTTTGGATTATATTAGTCTAAAATCTTTAAACCCCACTCCTGAATTATGTGAATTGGACTAAAAAAATTTTAGGCTTGTGATTTAGATATTATTGAAATTACTAGGCTCGTCGACTTCAGTCATAAAATGAGAAAGATAATACTAGTTAAGTGCCTTAGAGACAAGGTGGCCCTGCGGATATATAAAATTGAGATTATGCACACATTTTAACATACATATATTATACATTTTATATGAAGAACGGTACGCATGTGATTATAGTATTTTGTTATTCAATATACATTTGTATGTAGCGATTACATAATATTTTATAATCTTGCAAAGCATGCTATGATATTTGAACATTCATAAGATGCAAATGCATATTTTAAAATACTTACACAAGAGTTAGAAAATCCTTGAAGCACAAATGTTGGATTTTAAAAATCATTTAGAATTTGAAATGCATGTGTGGATCACACACAAAGTTTCATTTTGAACTTTAAAAAGATCCGTCTTCTGTTCACTAGTAGATGTATAACAAATTTGGTGACGAAAAATCATTCAAAATCTTTGACAATTTATATGTTAATGCATGCATGAAATCATATTTTGATTTTTTCAAAAGACAACATTTTGTCAATTTGTGACTTATAGATGCATATTGGGTGGCAAAATTATTTGACGTTTAATATTAGACATTTGTCTTTAATAAGTTGAATTTTTAAAATGACACAATTAAAAATTTCATTCAAATTTTTTAATGATCTATTGAATCCTATGATTAATTATTTTAGTATTCAACTTTCATCATTATATTTTGTTGGACTTAATATGTATTTTATTTTAAATATTCATTTTTCGATTTATATTTTTATTTATCGATATTAATGTCCAATAGTCCAAATAGTCCAAAATTTAAGTCATCTTTAGAAGTTTAAAAGTCTAATTCTTCAAGTGATTTTCAACACTTAACGGTCTAAATTTAAATTATTTTTGCAGAGTCCAAATCATAAGAAATTTTGGCTGCCTCATTGTGTCGTCCTCTCTTATGAGATTACATTTGGGTGCCTAGCATGCGCAACTGTCTGAGAAACTACAACCGTAAGAGCCTCTTTTAATCCACCGGTCTATAAGTCGNTCAAGTGATTTTCAACACTTAACGGTCTAAATTTAAATTATTTTTGCGAGTCCAAATCATAAGAAATTTTGGCTGCCTCATCGTGTCGTCCTCTCTTATGGGATTACATTTGGGTGCCTAGCATGCCCAACTATCTGAGAAACTACAACCGTAAAAGCGTCTAATCCACCGGTCTATAAGTCGCATGTGAGTATCCGCTTAACATGCATGAAAATGATTTTAGCGCAATTTTCTTGCATTAGTACCTTTACTTGGGAGGTGGTGATGATGACTGTGAAAAAAGATCTATAAGCCAATAAATTACTACTCAATTATCTCTCTCTCTCTCTCTCTATATATATATATAAGAAATGGTTAGAGACCAGGTTAATTTGAACAAGGCTTTTGGTTATTACGGGTTTATGAGGCTCAAATTGGGTAAGCACGAGATGAGAGGCGAGGAGAAATTTGAGGAAAATAATAAATATTTGGGATAAGAGATTGCTAATAGAATTTGAGAGAAAATAAGGCAGGCGTCACACCTATATGGAAGAGACAAGGGATGCGGCACAGGTAGATGAAGAAGAGGATCAATTCTGTCATTCGAACTTGAAGTAGTTTCGGAGGGCTAGTGCGCAGCGATTTAGTAATTGCCTTTCTCAAAAGGGCACGTAAAGAGTTTTGGAGACCTTCATATGGTGTGATCCCGTGGTTGCTTTTCCAGAAAAAGTCTTGAAGATTTTCAGAAGCTTCGTCTGCAGCGATCCCATTGTTGATACTCTAGCGAAGGGCGTAGAAGATCTTGATCCAGTGCGATCTCGTCATTTCCTTTCCCACAAACCTTAGTCATGAGTTGTCGTGAGTGATGCAGATGAACAGGGCAGGCAGAGGCTTCAGCGAGAGTTTCGGAGGTCTCCATATGCAACAATCCCATCGTTGCTCTTCCCGCTAGCTTTAGTCGCAACTATATCGCAATGGAGATGCACAGGAGAGAAAGATGGGAATTTTGAAAGTTTATGTACAATGCGATCCCATCAATGCTTTTCCAGCTAGCCCTAGTCACGACTATAACAGATAGAGACGAGCACTAGAGCTTTCAGATGCATGTCAATTAGAAAGCAAAGGGGCTCGATTGTGAGTTTTCTAACAAAGAAAGTCATAAGCAGTTCCGACATTATGGGCTAAGAGAAATTAAAAGGCTTTTTTGTTTATTTTATTTCTCTCTCTCTCTCTCTTTATATAGCAACAAACTTAGGCAACAACTTCCACCCCCCTTCATATACTCCCTCAGACCTTAATCAAATGCAGACTAAACCTAATTGACATGAACCCATATAACATGAAACTCTAACTATAATTAAAATAAAGAAAAGTGTCGAAGTGGTCCCCTAACTCCTTTTAAGAGGACATTTTAATCCCAGAGCTATAAAAATGCTAATTTACTCCCCCAATCTGTTAAGGGGGGCTAAAATAGTTCTTGCTAAAGACCATTTCAGCTCATAATAAAAGAGTTTGGTGGAGTAATTTGGCACTTTTATAGACTCGAATCAAGTCTAAAATGATCCTATGTCAATATTCAGGGGACTATTTGGCATTTTGCTCAATTAAAATGTTTTGTAGGGCATTTACCTGCCACACATGAGTATCAACTGGAATTGCATGATGCTGATCAAGAGAAAACAGAGCAATACAGGCAGCAACTTTTGGTCCAACTCCAGGCAGGGAACAAAGGGCATCTAACACATCATGTAGATCCAAGCTGCGGAGAGAAGCCAGCCATTCCAAACCCCCGCCAGGCTTTGCTTGTAAAGCTTTGACCGCACCAACAATATACTTTGCTCTGTTTGCAAGACATTTAACAGTCAAGACTTGGAAATGCAGTACATAATATAAATGCTTTTAGAAGGAAGATATCACAATATGTCAAGTCGCCAAAAAACACCATAAGTTGCTTTAAAAAAAAAGGTTTTGCATCCACTTGTTTTAAAAACTAAAATTAATGTGTATTCAGTAATTCAATAAACTGGACCTTTTTTTTGGTAAAGGTCTCTAAAGATGACAATTTTTTTTTATTTATCACAATTAATGGTTATGATAATCAGCACTTAGCTATTTGGAGACGATATCACATCAGCAAATATAACAATTTTTTTTATAACTTCTTTGTAGCTGTCAAATGTGAAAAATCTGAGCAAGCCAAATTTAATTACCATCATCTGCTCCCATGAAAAACTGAGAACACAAGGAACTCCATTGCAATGAGGAAACCTTAGTTTCTCCTTTGATTTCTTAATGAAAATTTATTTCATACATTATGGGATAAGAAGTGCGATGCACTCTAAAAATGAAAAGGGGCAATTTTAATAATATACATGTCATCAGCCAATTATGAAGTGAGAAATCATATAACTGTCCATTATCTATCAAACAATTTATCATTCAAGTCAACCATGCACCCAAATATCATGAAGATCTGTTCAAATCAGTTAGATCTGAGGTTCTAAGCTTATGAAGAACTCATCGGATTTACATTGAACTTGTTAGAGGCACCATGAAAACTTCAAAGCTGCATGGTACCGTCAATTATAATGCACTCTTTATATTGAACCCACCAAGCATTATATGTACTCGTCCATATCATAATAGTCAGGTTCATGATGAAATTGCCTGTGAACATAGCTGGCCTGCAGAATAACTAAGCATATCCGTCCAAGCTCAAAGCTACTCAACAACATTCAATCAAGTCAATAGTGACTCCAGCTAGTGATGACCATAGTTCATAATCAACATGTAGTTTTTAGTTTATTTTAGCTACAAGATTCATGTGCTTTTGTATTAAACAATTGTTAGGCTTTGTCACGACCCAGTCCGAGAACTTTAAACTAATTAAGTCAGGTTCGGACGATCGGACGGTGAAAGACATTTCTAAACATTAATATTAATCTGTAATAACATTCATATAGAAAAGAGCCACTAAATCCATAGCACACATGAAAGCAATCCTCTAAAAAAACGCATAATATCATATAGTCTACTACAGTAACACCAGTAATACAATAAAAGTGATATAACATAAAAATAAACAAATCACTACCTATCTTCTACACTCTCTCTCGTCCAGCAATAAAACACTTTCCTATTAGAAACTTCTATCTAGAGGATCTTTTCCTGAAAGAATAATTAAGTATGCATTAAATATTATGCAAATGCCTAACCTGATTTCTCAAATTAACATGCTGATCAAATAATGAAGTTTTACATACAAAATATGTATTTATCATTTTATCACTTAACTTTTCTTAAAACTAATCAATTATCCATTTTCATTTCCCTTTTTCTTTTAATTATAGAAGTCATCTTAGAACTTAGAAGCACCGTCAAAACCTTTACCATCATTTATCATAAATACACAGCATTTACTATTTGTATCATGAAGATACACCTTTATCATTTCTTATATCTTTAACATGCAACGAGTGCAATAGCATCCCCTACGAGTACCATAGGAGGTGGCTCCTAATAGACTTAAATTTGTATGATGAAGATACGACTTTATCATTTCTTTTATCTCTAATGTGGATATGTCAAGTCTCTGAATGTACTAAGCAAACTGCAAAAACAAAAAAATAGCAACTTTAAAAATTATGGCACCATTGAAATACAAACAACATACAACCACGAAAACAAGGCAAGTCAGTCAATTTAACAAGGCAAAATGCCATGCCATGCCATGGATGGAAAATATCTTTAGGGTAACATTCATATGGCATCTGGCTCCAAATGCAACTGATATTAAGAAACTGTGGTCAATTTTATATTACCAGATGGTGTGGTAATCATGGTAACAGTTGCTAACATAATAATTCGAAACCAATTACATAACTTTTAACACGTCATGTGCAGAACACAGCAGATCGAAAAGCATAAGCAAAGTTCCCAACAAGGCTTTGGTTGTTTTAGTTTTAAAGACGTCCAATCTATGAAAAATATAAGCTTAATTAGATGCCAAAACTCTTATAAATCAGTCACCACTTTTAGTTGTGACAGACTGAACTACATATTTCCTCTTCCTTCATGACACCCAAATAAACTAATACTGAGGTTCTGTCTGGTAACAGATTTAGAGCAGGATTTAAACTAAATCTTGCCGGTCAGTATGAAAAAAATAAAGCCGTGGATTTGAAAGTTGGTCAAATTGGTTCTCCCTATGACTCAAAATATCAGAACAGAATCAGCAAATTAACTTTTTTTTTTGGGGGCAATACATACAGGACACCTGAAACATTGCTATTGACAAATCAAGCACTATCTTTCATTTCAAATTCTCACTTAAATATCAAAATTTATGAACAAACCCCAACCCATATTTATCCTTTTTATCAAATTCTCAATGGTTTGATCGTGGCACCCAATGCATCGGTTCTGCAGTTCAAGAAAATCATTTCTCTGTAACTATTCCTCTCTTTTTTTTTTTTCCTTTTTTTGCCNAAAGTTGGTCAAATTGGTTCTCCCTATGACTCAAAATATCAGAACAGAATCAGCAAATTAACTTTTTTTTTTAGGCAATACATACGGGCACCTGAAACATTGCTATTTGCAACTATCTTTCATCCATTTTTTTTTTCAAATTCTCACTTAAATACCAAAATTTATGAACAAACCCCAACCCATATTTATCCTTTTTATCAAATTCTCAATGGTTTGATCGTGGCACCCGTAAATGCATCGGTTCTGTAGTTCAAAATAATCATTCTCTGTATGTAACTATTCCTCTTTTTTTTCTTTTTTTTTTCCCTTTTGAAATTTACATTTGTGAATTCATCATAAATACAAAAACTAGATGATCAAGAATCAAAGTCAGGCCCCTGAAAAGAGCATACCTATAACCAAATCCAGCTTCTCTGAGCTGTTGCTCGGTGACAGCAGAAAGCCTCTCAAGTGTGGGAAACTCATGGAAATGAAACCCACCAACCGTCCCTAAATGCTCGCCAAACGAAGACAGAACCCCGACCATCTTCTCAATCCTCGCAATGTTATTGTTCGAAGAGCAGAGGAACTGAAAAACGCACTCCACCGGATCCTGTCGCAGAACACGGGCCCCGCCATCGAATCGCCGAGCTATCTCATCAAACCGCGGATCCGCCGCAGAAAAACCTCGCCACAGAGCGGTGAGGGAGATCTCGAGGTTAAGATAGTCACTCAGCGCAGCCCGCGTGGAAGCAGCGTCTGACGAATTGTGCAGAAAGAAGTGGATGCGTCCAGAAGGATCATCATCTCCATTGGCGTGCTTGAGAGACAGGAGGTAGGGACCAACGACACCGGTGAACTGGGAGGGTCCGGTTCGACGCCAACGAAATGTCTGACCGGTGGGTAGAGTGTGGAGAAGTGATAGCTCCGATCTCGAGAGGTCAAGGGTGTGCCAGTCCCCATCGTCAAGGGCTGCCAAGTGTAGAAGAGAAGGGGTAAGAGATCTTTGAGTTCGAGAGCAGAAGGAGGTTGAGGAGCTGGATTCTTCCTTTGGAAGTGTTGTAGGATGCAAAGGTGAAAGAGGAGTAATGGAGAAGTTCACCGGAGTAGGCGGCGGCGTCGTCTTCAGCCGCCGCCGCTGACGCATGACCGCGCAGAAAGGGCTAGTACGTTTGGGTAGGGTTGAGGGAGACATGGGAGGTGCGGGTGTTTTTCATTAGTGCAACGTCATTAACTGCAGATAAACATGGGCGATCATTTTACGTGCCCGCTGAACTCTTATTTATGAGCGCTTGTTTATGTAGCGCATATTTTTAGTCAGGACCGTTCAGATAGTAATATTTTGCNAATAGGACGCAATGGAGAAAAAGGATTCATGTGGCCGACCCCACGTAGTGGGATTAAGGCTTTGTTGTTGCTATTGTTGTTGTATATTTTTAGTCAGGACCGTTCAGATAGTAATATTTTGTTGTGTTTTATGAATATTTTATTTACATTATTTATAAAAAATGAAATGTTATTCAAGTTTTATGTGGTGTTATTTAATTTCTTTATGGTGTTATTAAAATATCCTCCTATGTTATTTAATTTGGACTATGTTATTCCAATAAAATAATGAAAATTGAAATAACACGACAAATATGTCGACTAACACAACTCCAAAACAAGTAATTCGGGAAATATTTCAATAATGTCACAAAGTCATCGAATAACAACACATAGTACTTGAATAACACTTCATTTTTTACAAATAACGCAGATGTAATATTTTTGTAACACAGTGTGATACTCCTAACTCTTGCAATCCGAACGTAGTTCTACGTTTGGAGCTCTGATGTAATTATTTTTTTCTTTTTTATGGGGCGTGCAATCNTCAAGTTTTATGTGGTGTTATTTAATTTCTTTATGGTGTTATTAAAATATCCTCCTATGTTATTTAATTTGGGTTGTATTATTCTAATAACATACTGAAAATTGAAATAACACGGCAAATATATCGACTAACACAGCTGTAAATCAAGTAACGCGGGAAATATTTCAATAATGTCACAAAGTAATCGAATAACAACACATAATACTAGAATAACACTTCATTTTTTACAAATAACGCAGATGGAATATTTTTGTAACACAGTGGGATACTCCTAACTGTTGCAATCCAAACGTAGCTCACTGTTTGGAGCCCTGATGTAATTTTTTTTCCTTTTTTTATGGGACGTGCTATCTATTAATTTACATGAATCAATCATATTGAATAAAATGTTTTTTTCTTTTTCCTTTTTTCTGGAAAAAGGTGAGCTCATGCCGAACTTTATAAATAGAAAAACTTAAAAGAGTTAGATTACAACTCACATGGAGCAACAATTACAAATAACAAATAAACAACCCAAAAAAAAAAAAATACAAAGGCCTATAACTAAACCCAAATGAATAACATGAAACATAAAAGAGAGCACTACAAAGCATACTAAAGGTCGAAAGCATATTTAACCTTAAACTTAGGATAAAACGCTCATTTATATGACCCAACCAGCCAAGCACAAGCAAACAAATTCTGCAAAAAGACTTCCAACTAATCCAAGAACGACAACAGGAAGCATGAAGGAGGGAGGGAGAGAGCAGAAGAAACAAAACCAAAGCAAACACATTATCAAAGATGAAAGAATCTGCCCATAAATAGAAACTTTAACAAGAGAAGCAGGTGCATACTGAATCTGCAAAAATAGCAAAGAAATACATAAACATCGAAGAACATAAAACAAAAGACACACACACACACACACACAAAACAAAAACAATATGAATTAAAAACTCAAACCAAAAAAGGCTAGCAACAAATAACTAAATAAACAGGAAAAGCACAAAGCAAAACCNTCTTTTTTCTTTTTTTTTTTTGGAAAATGGTGAGCTCATGTCGGACTTTATAAATGGAAAAATTTAACAAAGTTAGATTACAACTCACATGGAACAACAATTACAAATAACAAATAAACAAACCCAAAAAAAAAATGCAAAGGCCTATAACTAAACCCAAATGAATAACATGAAACATAAAAGAGAGCACTACGAAGCAATACGATAGGTCGAAAGCATATTTAACCTTAAACTTAGGATAAAACGCTTATCTATATGACCCAACTAGCCAAGCACGAGCAAACAGATTCTGCAAAAAGACTTTCAACTAATCCAGAAACAACAAAAGGAAGCATGAGGGAAGGAGGGAGAGAACAGAAGAAACTGAACCAAAACAAACACATTATCAAAGATGAAAGAATTTGCCCATAAATAGAAACATTAACAAGAGAAGCAGGAGCATACTGAATCTGCAAAAATAGCAAAGAAATACATAAACATCGAAGAACATAAAACAAAAGATACACACACACACAAAAACAAAAACAATATGAATTAAAAACTCAAACCAAAAAAGGCTAGCAACAAATAACTAAATAAACAAGAAAAGCGCAAAACAAAACCAATAAACCATGAAAATCAAAACTAAACAAAGAAAGTTTCAAAAAATAAAAAGTTACGGACTTATAAACCAAAAATTAAGCTCAAAAACTTACCTGTTTAGGAAAATATTAAATTCCTTCCACTTTTCATAAATATCTAAAATCAAAAGACCAATGCTATTTAAAATATGATTGAATTTTAATAAACAAATTTAAAACATCACAGCTCAACCAACTTAATGAATCAAGTGAAGCATTGATCTTAATATAAGAGAGAATAACACAAAGCCAAAAAAAAAACCAAGAAGGAGAGAAGACCTTCGAAAGAGGAACGAACCAATACAAGAAACAAACTAAACAGATAAATCCCGAACACAACAACAAACATGCCAAAAAAAAATGAAAATGACAAAAGCAGAAAACAAAATCGAAACCAAAAGTACAGAGCAACAACCAATCCATCATACCAAAAGGAAAAACAATTAAAGTATAATAGAACCCAAAGAGCAAAAGAGCAAACCCAAAACCAGCAAACAATCTCAAACAAAAATAAACAAAGAAAGCATAAAAAAATAAAAAGTTTGAAACTTGTAGATAGGGTTGTCAAAAATTGACCTGACACGCCAACATAACTCGAATTCGACTTGAAAAATATGGGTTAAGGTTGACCAGATTTTTTTCGAGTCGGGTTCGAGTCAAAGAATTTGGCTCGCTTAATAATCAGGTCGAGTTTGGGTTGAACGTGAAAACCCAAACATGACTTGAATAAGCACGAAAGTTCGGGTTGAGTTCGGGTCAGGTTTGGGATGACTCTATTCAAGTCGGGTCATTTTTCAGGTCAGACCTGAACCCAACCAACTGACCCGAATTGACACCCCTACTTACAGACCAAATGATTTAGCGTGGAAAGTTATCTGTAAGAAAAATATTAAGATTTCTTTTAAATATCATAAATATATAAAATCAAATGATTAAATATATTTAAAATATGGTTGCAGTTTAATAAACTGTTAGAAAACATCATAGCTTAACCCAACTCAACAAATCAAGTGAAGAATTGATCCTAAGAAAAGAGAGAGAAACATCAGGCCAAAACAACAACCAAAAGAAGAAAAAACATCTGAAAGAAAAAACAACTGACATGAAAAACAAAAAAAAAGGGAAATCCATAAAACAATAACATCCATGCAAAAAAAAATAATGAAAACAATAAAAATAGAAAACAAAAGAGCAGAACAACAGTCAATTCATCAAATCCAGAAAACACAGAGATTTAATGAGGTTCGAAAAAGATGCCTAAGTCTCAGGAGTAGAGCGACGACTTTCTTTCAACTACAGAAAAAAAAATTACAAGATACATAATAGAATAACCTAGGGTTACAAACATGCATATATATAACCCTAGAGAAAACCATGTAGTATAATATATAATTCCCAAATTATCCCTTACCGTACCGCGGGGCGTTGCTCCCGCACCCCCAACCCACATAACAAAACTCTCTCGATCCCCCAACCCTCATAACGAAACTCTCCCGATTTGACAGATTCTTCTGCTACACTCCGCACCGCTCTGCTTCGTTCCAGCATCCGTCCCTTATATGATATATGAGTCATACCTAACAAGAGACAATGTCATTATAAAATATACATGTTGTGAACAAAATTTAATGGTGTCATTTAGTTCGATGGCTCGAGTTGTAACCATTATTTTATTTTTGTAGTAAAATCATCCAAGCAAATGACATACGCCACATCATTTTTAGTGTAAGATTATTTAAGAATGATCATAATAATTCATTTAAATTAACATTATCTCTTTATAAGATTAGGCTAATTTCAAACTTATCATCCTCAACAAATTAGTGTATTCATATCACAAATTTTGGCTATTTTTTTTAATTTATTTTAAATGATAAATTTTAGGATAATTTACATTCATATCACATACTTCTTATGTATCTAAATATCTAATTAGAAATATATCTTTATAATATTTTTGTATTATTAAAACATGCATAAAAAGTTGCATTTCATTTTTAAAGAGTTAGTAATAACAAAAATTGTGATGTAATGTTTAATTTGAGTAATATGTATGTAAATATCAAAGTTTAAGTGTTATATATGTTAATATATATGACTTTTGTGGTATGTATGCAAATACCCATAAATTTAAATTGAAATTTTTAAATTTTTATTTTTTGAATTAAGAGCTTTATTTTTTTTTTCAGAATAAATTCCTATAGTTTAAGGGTCCATTTGGAGCAGCTTATTTGGTGCGGTGGCGTTTTGAAAACGCACCTAACCTGTTTGGATAAACAGAGTTTTGACAGCTTATATATTTTGAAAACACTGAAAGCAGCGTTTTCACACCGCACCTAGATAGATGCGGTGGCGACTTTCTGGCAGCGTTCAGACTTTTCAAAAAAAATTAAAAATTTATAATAACCACCACATTTAACTTATCAGCAGATTATTATTTTTAATTAAATTATCAGCAAATTATTCAATAAGATGCAGCTAAATTATTATGTCGACCGACACAACACAACGCTATCATTTGACCTTGTCAACTCTGACTACTTGCTAGCAGATGATTGGATCCGTGTTTCAAATGTGATCTAAATTTATTTGATGTTTTATTTGGCATAAATCTCGCCGATTCCAAGGTTCGTGATATGTAGCAGCAAATTCATGCCCTGCTGAATAATATTACACACATTTCAACTATTTTATATACTTTTATAATACAAATATACATAATGATTTAATAACTTTATGCAAAAATAATTAATAAAAAAATTAATACGAGCATAAAAAAATATTTTTTTTATTAATATAGAGGCATTTACATACATACCACACAATTCTTAATACACATCTAACATACAAGCTTCACTTTTTACATCCTTATCATCCAATTTTTTCATATCATATCAAAAGTATCATTTTTAAAATTTTTATGATATAACTGTTTTGATTTTCAAAAATTGAAATATGTATTCGCATGCATAGTTAAGGTGGTATTTACGTAAACTTTTGCAGTTGTTCGCCTGGAAGACCCGTCTGTGTCTTCCCCTGGCCGAAAACTTTTACACGAGCGTTGAAACAACAAAGTTAATGTTTGATCATTAAGTTCAACAGATATATATTCAATTTACATCTAAAAGCTTTATTAAGCTTAGAATCTTATTTAATAAATTTAAAATTTAAAAGGGCAATAAAATAATAAATTAAAGACTTTAATCTTTATATACTTGTATGTTGTAGTTGTGATGTAGTTATACGCATTTTAAAACATTTTAGAGATGGTATTATAAGACGTATACATAATATAGAAATATTTATATTTAANATAAATTAAAGACTTTAATCTTTATATACTTGTATGTTGTAGTTGTGATGTAGTTATACGCATTTTAAAACAATTTAGAGTTGGTATTATAAAACATATACATAATATAGTAATATTTATATTTAATTATTTGAACAAATATGTATAACACCCTTAAAATTCCTTTAAATATGTTAGTTTAAAGTTATAGGTTATGCCCTATTGGGTAAAATAAGGGAGGGCTTTGCCCTCCATTTTGAACTTTGTTCACTTAATACGTGGTGCAAAAAAGAGTAGGGATTATTCGCCAAACTCTCATTTGTTTTGATGGATGCCTAAAGATCTGCGGTGGGAGAGTGATAATTTAACATTTTAGCATCACACAAAAATCTAACACACACTTATGTAATTAAAGCGACAAGTAGCAGGAGGAGACACCTTAACTTTTTACATGAAAATTTCTAAAAAGGGAAAAAAATGATGAGGCTTAACTGAGTTGAAATAATCTACTATGTAATAGGAGTACACAGGTCCTCTTTTCTCTGAGTTAGGGAACAAGAAATTACAAAGTTGATGTACAACAACATTTTAACAATAATATTATTTGTAACATGTCGCGAAGGTCGTATTTGATTATTATAGAGTCAATATCCTCCCACTATTATTTTAATGTCATTTTTAAGTTTTTTTTTTCTTATGGCTATGAATTATACAACAACAACAACAACAACAAAGCCTTAATCCCACTACGTGGCTATGAATTATACAACTAAAATTAATTTTACTCAAAGAAATTAAACTTGTGATAATGATATTATAGTTAATGCCATTTTTTTTATGATTTA
>JXCR01144195.1:0-16245 GCA_002079205.1 Phalaenopsis hybrid cultivar | reverse complement strand
TCCTCGGGTAGATAATGCGCATGCCGATGCTCTAGCAAAACTTGCTAAAGAATTAGCATGTCTNGTTTCTCAATAGGCAGATACCTTATCTCCGTCGGTATTAGACGATGACTCAAGTAGTAGAGTGCATTTTTTTTACCATTTTCAATGACTTGGGCTAAGAGAGCTCCAAGAGAGTCATCTAAGGTCGTGATATAAAGTATTAAAGGTTTTTCTAGGATATGGGCTGCCAAAACAGGTGGTGTCATCAAGTATTTTTTAACGTCCTTGAAGGTGCATTAGCATTTCTCTTTCCAAATAAATTCGGCATGCTTTTTAACTAAAGTCAAGAAGGGCTGACACCTATCTAAGAGATTAGAAACAATGTATCTCAGATATGCCAACTTTCCCTAAAAGGAACGTAGTTGTTTTAAGGTTTTTTGAGGAGGCATTTTCAAGATAGCTTTAATCTTATCTGGGTCGATCTCAATTCCTCGATAACAAACAATGAATCTTAGAAATTTCCCAGAGGTGACGCCAAAGGCACACTTTAAGGGGTTCATCTTAAGATCATATTGTCATAATCATTTGAACACGATCCTCAAATCGTACAAATGGTCTATTTTTTGTTTACTCTTAATGACTAAATCATCCACGTAACATTCCACTTGGTTGTGAATGAGATCATAAAAAATCTTTGTCATAGCTCGTTGGTATGTCTCTCCAGCGCTCTTCAACCCAAACGACATCACTATATAGAAGAAAATCTCGATAGGTGTTCTGAAGGCTGTAAGTGTTGCATCTTCTGGAGCCATCTTGATTTAGTTGTATCCCAATGACCCATCCATAAAAGAGAAAATATCATGTGTCGAAGCGATATCCACCATCATTTCTGGTATTGGCAATGGAAATTCATCATTTGGACATGCTTTGTTAATAACTTTGAAGTTGACACATACACAGATTTGTCCATTTTTCTTCTTAACTGGCACAATGTTAGCTAACCATGTGGGGTATTGCTCTTCCCGCATGACGTTAGCATCTATTAAGTTCTTCACCTAGACAATGACTTGTTGCTCTATTTCGAGGCACATTCTTCTAGTGGCTTGTTTTACCAGGGTCATATATTTGTCCACCCCAAGTTTATGAACTGCAACTTCTGCTGACAGTCCTGACATTTCATCATAACTTCACACGAAGCAATATTTGAATTATGTTAATTATTTAATCAACTCTAAAGATTCTTCATCGTTGAGTAGAGAACTTATAAATGTAGGTTGAGGCTGCTCGTCCCGAGGTTAACTTCCTTCAGTTCATCAACAGTTGACTTAATTTCTTCCTCAAATTCTGGCAGAGTGTCTTCTATCAACTGATCGGTAGAGTCATCCTCCACATTGAGAAAATACTCTTTCGATTCACTAGTAACAATCATGCAAAATTCTGCATCATCGATTGGTCAAACTGCACCAAATCTGAGATCCTCTTTCAAGTTGGGAGTTTGACGTTTAACACCCCATAATTTTTTAAAAAGCTGTAATTATCTTTTGGCATTTGTTTCGACAAATGTCCCTATTGAATTAACTTTTATACACAATGTGAAAAGTAACCAAAAGATAATTTCATTAATTCATTAGGATCCTCATCCAAATTTACATGATTTTCAAGATTAGTAGAAGTAGAAGCATGATAAAATTTGGTCGGTTTTGAACCAGTGCTACGGACCTCCTTGACCTCTAAACTCTCGACCTTTTAAGGGCGAATCGGAGCAAGGGTCATGGTGTTCACATAGTGGTTTATCTGATCATATACTGTCTCATATTCGCTTTTCTCCATATCTTCTAAGGATATCTCGTACTGTGGTTTCTTTTATTTTTTCATCATTATTTCATCTTCAGAACTTTCTTCATCATCAATGTTGATGGTCGGCCTAGCCCGTTCAACAATCAAGTTGGTTCTTCCTTTTCCACGTCCCCGACCTCGACCTCGGGTGCGCAAACTAAAAGAGCCCCCATCGACTCATTGCAAAAGAGTGGTGGAAGATTGCTGAAGTGGAACTAAATGGCTTCCTCTTTTTGATTCTTTTGAATCTTTCACTTTGTTTGCCACAACTTCAAGAAAGAAGACGGGTTTCTTTAGAGGCGCATAGTAGGCGGCATCTTCATGAATGCCAACTTCATGAATTGAAAATGTTTGTAAATCTTCCTTGATGCAATATTCTTATCATTCCTTATAGTCTTAATGCACTGGTGTAGAGACGCAGAACCCTGTTGTGTTCGTGAATCCGTGGTCGACCCAATAGAGCATTGAAAAAGGTCTCGACATTGATAATATGGAATTTAGCGATTGTTACTAGTTCTGCAACTTTCATTAACAACGTAATTGATCCAAGTGCTCTCTCTCCTTATTGGTTGAATCCTCTTAGCATCTTTTTGTCAACTGTAAGCTCCAAAAATTCAATGTCCAAATAGGCCAATATCTGTAGGCTCATCAAGTTGAGGGACGCTCCAGGATCTACCAAAACTCTGGACAACACAAATCTGACGATGATAACAAAGATATAGAGTGGACGATTATGGTCAGCGGTACCGAGCAACAAGTCTTCATCTGCAAAGGTTACCCCCAACTATTCTTTTAATGGGCAAATTTTATCTGAGGATGTGTTGGCCAACTGGGCTAAGCAAATCTTTGGATCAAGCAAAGTTGTAACCAGAGACTCTCTCATCTCCTTACGTGATTAGAGCATCATAGATGCTTAATTTGGCCAGCAACTTCCTAAAGTGAGCTAGCACATTGTAATCCACTTTGCATGTCCTCCGATCTTTACTTGGTTATTTTTTACTTCCGCTGGCTGAGGTGGAGGTAGCTCTTCTCGAGTTACTATTTGCTTTCCTTTATCCGTTGGAGCCGACCTCGAGGGTAATACTTTCCCATAAATTAAGCTCACTTCTGTAATTTCTTTTTCTTGAGATGTCATAGGCAAAACTTCTGGTGTTTCTTCTTTGTCAAAAAGATCTAAGTTGATGGCAAGTGGTGCACCGCGGCACTCGAGGATTGGTTCCTCACTCTCGGTGCTGTCGTAATTGGTATTGTCGATGTCTTCTTCAGTCTTGCTAACATGTTCATTGGACTTAAGTATGATTTGAGGATTGGTTTGAGAATCTAGATCGAAGTTAGATTGGTCAAAATCGGTTATGTTATCACTAGAAACAGTTAAAATGTAACCAAAATCATAATCATTATATTCATAAGACCCCGGAGGGCAAAAAGATAATCATACAAGGTCAGGTGTTCGAGGATTGTCTTCCAAGAATCTGAGACAACTAATCTAGTAGGGACAGCCTCTATCCTACCCCGCATGTTATTAGTCTTCGTGGTGGTGTTCTTCTTCTTCTTCTTTGATGGCAGCGGATTTCCTGGTGAAATCTTAATCTCTGACTTGGCAGGCTGAAGACTCTGAACGGAGTCTTACCTTGATGTATTCTGAATTTGGTTCAGCATTTTCTTGGATGATTTGTTCTAAATTGTACTCCATCTGTCTTCTTTTGAATATGGATCTATCGGAGTGATGGCTCGGCTGAAATCATATTTACAGAACCTCTTTCAGGTTCTTTTAAATATTCTTTTGGAATCTTTATATTTCCTTCCTTAAGATTCTTCTCAATCCAATCCTTAAAGACAAAACAATCCTCTATAGTATGTCCAAGTATCCGATGATATGAGCAATAATTAGGTTAATCCTTTTTGTTGAACTCCTCGGGTTTCTTTAGCTCTGGTAATCTGAACTCAAGCTTCTTCACCAGACTTCTTAATATTTTGGGTACCACTTCATCTTTGAAGGACTAAATTGTTTTCCTTTATTTTGTCAAGGATGGACCCTTTCTATTTTCCATTCGGTACGATCCCCCCTGAGGCGGTTGCTGGCTAGACTGGTCATACTGTTGTGTTTGTTGTCGAGCATGTCACGATGACGACTAGGAATTTTGATGGGAATTTTCTACATGTGTCTTCATTCACTGTTTTCCTTTATCGATTGTTGCCACTGTGCCAGACTTCTTTTCAAGTTCCCTGGTCGTCCTGGATTACTCTGCGTTCTCTTGGGAATCCATATGTTTGACTTCTTCTTAAAGATTGTTGGCTTTGCTGAGTAGCTTCTCAAAGGATTTAATGGTGAGTCCCTTGAGCATGAAAGCCACTGGCCCGTGGATTCTCTTGAGTAAGATCTCAATCACATGTTGTTCTTGTAGCTGAGGTTCATATTTCATGCTAAGGTTTCTCCACCTCAAAATGTAGTTAACTAAAGTCACGTTGGGCTTTTACTTCTCTACTATGAGATCTCCAATAGACACATGATGTTGTGCTCTAGCAAGCCTCTTAACAAACAATTGTTCTAGCTCGATGAATATCTTGACTGATCCGTTCAATAGTTCGACATATCAATCAAAAGCGATCCCCGATAGGCTGCTGACAAACTGTCGGAAGAGTAAAGCTTCGTTTCCTCTTATGTTGCCACAACTTGCTCGAAAATGCGCTATATGTTGCCTAGGATTTCCAGTCCCGTCAAATATCATAAAGTTTGGCGACACAAAACCCTTAGGGTAAGGTACATCATCAAACTCTTCCGGGTAAGGTCTACCCTTCAAAAATGCACCGCCCTTAGATTGGGCTAAGGCCTCCCGAACTTGCTCAACCATTTGCTTAAATTCCTTTTCCGGTATGGCACTTGATGGTGAATCCTTCTTTTGTTGCTCAACTCTATTCGTTGAGGCAACTTCCCTTCTTTCATCTATGATATGTATAATTTCTAGTTGATTGACTTCTAGGGAGGCTAACTGTTAGGGTTGAGACTATCCTTGAGCTATGGCCATGGCGGTCATGGCAGCAGCCATCTCTTCCATTCTTTTCTCCATTGGCTGATTTGCTCATCCATTAGGAAAACAACCCTATATAGCTCATCTACGGTGTTCTCTTTGATGATAGGTTGAGTATCGTGTGCAAATGCAGCGGCTCTGGTCTTGATGACATGGATATCCACTAAATCTTCCTCGAGGTAATCATTGAAGTCAAAGTCTTCATCATCATCAATGGAAACTCCATGTTCTTGGGCCAACTTGAAAATCTCGACCCTGAGCTTTTCAACCTTTCCTTCAATTATTGATTCTTGTAGCACCTTGAGATCTGAAGGACTTTGCTGACATCCTCTACTTGTTCATCCATCTCGCTAACAATTGTTGCGACATTGCTGGATACTTCGGACCTTTGCTTCATTCCAGGATCCTACCCATCGGGCTCATTGGACCTTCTCAGTACAGCAACCTCGGGTACCCATACCTTTTTTTTATAGTGATATCTTAAAACGAAGTGTCTTAGCAAAAACATCGGCATGTCGAAGAGAAGTATGATCCCCATGGTGCAGACCAAATACAGTACTGGGTGATCTCTTCATCTTTTCCTTCAAAAATTTAAAAACATCCTTGTGACTGGTAGTTGGTAGAATTATCGGACCCAGACGCGACTTTACTGGTCGACGGCCTATGGGTCTAGTGACAACATAATTAGTAGCAACAATAATGGTATCAACTTTGCTTCCTAAGCAGAACCAGACGGGAATGCGAGCAGGCAAAGCTTCAGTTAATTTCGGAGATCGTCTGGTAGATCTGACGTCTCTTAGAATTTCTTTCTTCATGTGAGGGGACACTGCACATCTCACTCGTTTGAGTAACTCACCAACTGAACAACCTTCTTTGACAGCTAGTCTTTAAAAAAATGTACTGACTCGGGTGATAGGAGCAGGGTTCTTCCTCTCCCCACCATGTCCATGAGGTGACGTTCAAGTAGCGGTGATCTTCTGGATACTTTAGTACCCATTAGTATCCATTAAGGGATGGAACCTACTCCCTTGTATAAGCGGATAGGTCTCCAGTAATCCCGACACCTTCTGGTGAGGAACTTCATCAACAAGTAGTTCCTTGGAAATCTGGGCTTCAGTAGCCCTCTGAACCTTTTGGTTGTGGTTTCTCCTTTGGGTTCGGGTTAACAGTATGGTCCTCGAACTCGATCCGATTTCAAATACTGACGGCAGGACAACCAATCCTTCAGTCGGGTCTTCGATGATCATAACTTCTTTTCCCCTAGCAGAAACGAGAACAACATGCTTAGTAGGTGTCATGGTGGAAGTAGTCTTGACCTTCTTGTGAGAAGGGAAATCTTGAGGGCAGTTCAAGTTAAACTTATCACACGGATCTTGAACTTCAGGAGTGGGAACTTTCATCACAACGAACGGGGCTTTCCCGAGTATAACCTCGAGTTCATCAAATCCTGCTCTAAATTTGATGGTGGGAGTGACATTGTGGGCACTGCGGCTCGTCGACAGGTTGCACGAGAAAGTCAGTGTTGGGAGTTTCAATGCAACAGCTTTAAAAAAAGAAAGCTCTATGGTCAGTTATTTGACCAATACCTCGTAATCTTAGTGCGAGCGCTACAAATTAACAGAGTTCAATCTGTAGACCGGGTAAGTCTTTATTTAATTTGTGGAGATTTTAAGTTTTTAGTTAAAGTAGTTTGAAAGTAGAAAGATTTAATTAATATAAGGATAATTAAAGAGTAAGCGCAGCACGACACAATCCGATTTAATTTGCAAATAGCAAATCAAACTCGGAAGGGAAATGTGAAGTTCAGGACCCAATGTGGGACCAACTTTACAATGCACAATGCCCAGGCGGAACTAGTCCACCAACACACCTATTGGGGTTCCAACCCCACACTAAGATTAAAAAGTTCTTAATGGTCTCCTGAACCTTCATGTTCAAAGGTGATTGAACAGATAGTCCTGAAGTACAAAAGAGTTGGCCGTACTTACCCAAGATAGAAACGGGTGAAGCATGTTAATGGATGAAGGGTAATCTGGTTCATGAGGGACATGAACATATTACCAATGTATGAAGATAATATTTTCTGATTAATATGGAGAGACAAGCTTGTCTCCAGTAGAGTTGCCAGAAGCTGTCGGCATAATTTTATTTAAAGAGTTGTCCGTTGGATGTTGTCGATTGCCGGAATCGAAATCCTGTCGTCCGCTTTATATGTATGTATATATATATAATTTTAGAAAAATATGAAATTAGACTAATCTCATACCTTTCATAGTTTAAATGAAAGAGCACTACACCTTAAGCCATGTATTTATCCCGAAAGATAAACACAAGACTTGAGGGTGAGGCTCGATCGAATAAACTAAGAAATATATGACATTCGTTTGGTCTGCAAAAACTATTTTATTTATAAGCTGACAAGTTCCCCTATTTAATACAGTAAATTAAATAGGGTTTATATTAATCTGAGTTCGGAAAAGCTTCCTATAAGGGCAAGACTAATTACATCATAGATAACTGAAGTCACCTAAAAAATCTCTCGATAAAAATCAGGGAATATTATCTTCAAAGAGGTCAAAAGGATAGGACTTTTCAATGAGATCGGACAAAGAGGTGTGAATGGGGAATGACTCAAATTTGGAACATTTATTGTAGAATCCAAAAAAGGAAGAACTAGGGGATGTCACAGACCTAGAGGAGGACCTCGGTGACTTCCCAAGCTACCCTACGGTTTGGCTTCAGTTTTAGAGAGAAATATTTAAATGTTTCATCCTGTCAATTTTATTAATTAGAACTTATATTTGTGTGAAATGATCACGCAAGTAGCCTGGAAGATGCGAGGATTTAGGTCGTGACGAACGACAACCTCAGAATCCTAAGACAAGTTAGGGCATAAATTGTACAGCAGAGCTATACAAAAGCCTAGAGAAAAGTTTGAGGATTTATGTTGCATAAGCAAATCACCTCAAAGTCCTATGGCTTGGTTATTTAATTATAAAAAAAAGAGTGGTTTAACTGATGTAGACATGTTCTGCTGTTGAAGATGGTTTTGTTGCCCACAATGCTAGCTCCGAGCTCCTTGTCGTGGCAAGTTTAAGTTTTCTAATGTGTCAAGTTATAATGTCAAATTAGATATTTTTAAGGTTCATGGTTATTTAAATATTATGGGGCATGTTAAAGTTAATTAGCGCGCACCGGTTAGGATCCTACAGTTCCCTCATTCTTGTATCACTATTTTCTTTCAGATACACTTTGTCCAAATGAATTTACTAAACTCAATTTAATGAGTTCCACACTTTCATTTAAACTGTGAGAAATCTTATTAGCAACCGTAGGTTACCTCCTCCTCGGGATTCCTAATCATTCAATAGAGACATTTTAATTTAGTTATAATTTTTATTTTTCGATGTTTGTGATTAAATTTTGAGTTGTCTTATATTTTAAATGTTGTAGCGGTAAATTTTATCTTGATTGATTTTTAGTTTTGGTTTTGGTTGTACTGCTATCCTAACAGTTTTGGTTTTCATACAAAGTGATATCATTGTTTAACATGGAAGCTCGAAGCAAAAAGTATGAAAAGGTAAATGCAATAATTTAAAAGCATACGTGTCGATTCTTCTCGTTCCTCCACTTGAAAGGTTAGTACTTGCAAAGCATGTATATAATTTTGCAAGGAATTTAAATTAAAACAGTAGATGAATGTTTAGCTAAAAAACCCCAAGTTATGACTTTATTGAATCTCAGAAGATCCTAGTGGATGATTGTAGAATAAAAATATGGCGAGTCCAATTTGTCCTTCAGAATGTCAATAAGATTTCAAAATGCTCGAGGCATGAATCTGGACCATTTTGAACATCCCTTGAAATATTCCAAATTCCTTTCGTACTTATCATATTGTTCCATTAATCATCGGAGGTCGAAGTGTGACTACCTTGTTCCTCAGTGAAACTTGACAATTTAATTTTCCTGAGGAGAGGATATTCAATTAATCAATTGATGGTTCATTTAAAGGTAATGTGAGTGGGTGCCCCTAAGGCAAGTTTAAGTCATTTAAGATTGTGGTGCCCATAATTAAGGTCAGGCTTGTAGTGTTTAAAGATGTTAATCACCAATCATATTATCTTCCAAATCTGATCAATTGAGTGTAGATATCAAGCCTATGTCACTACTAAGCCTTTAACAATCATGATAGGTGGAATGGTGATTATCAAAATTTTGATTTAAGTGATATGTATTCTTATTGAAAGATCACATCATCATCAATCTTAGGCTCAAGATAAGTAAATTATCATATTTTCTATCTTAAGCCCATCACTTAAGAATCATTTGATCTTAATTGACTTCCAAGTCATGAGGATTAGGAGAATTGTGATATTGTCGATGTTGTGCAAAGGTTGTGAGTGAGTTTCTACCTTTTAGTCCCATTGTATTTCAATCATCCAAACATGTTCACTAAGATCAAAATTTTTCCATTTTTTTTTCTTGGTTAATCCTAGATTTTGATTTAGGACCAAAATTAAAAATGACTATTTTGCCCTTGGGGTACTTTACCTCACAGCTCATTAAACGCAACTCAAATGACTTGAGCATTCAGAGTGTTATATCCATGAGTTAATTGAAACATCGAAGGAGGATAATGTGGTTTTTTTTTTTAATTTAAATAATTATTTAAATTCAGGAAAGGGTTTTCAAAGTTGATTTATTTAACTATCCAAAAAAAAAATTTATTTATGAGAAAATTATTAGAGATTCCCTTAGGTCAGAGAAGCACTTAGGCAAAATTTCTGATTTTTTGAATTAAATTTTTTTTATTATTAATTAATTTTGGATCAATTTCAATGATTTAATAAAATAAAAAATAGTGTTTTAATTTAATATTTTTATTAGACTTCTCTGAGTTCATACAACTCATAGAATCAATTTTTGTACTTTTATGATTCTTAATTTCATTATTATAATTATTTTAATGAGAAAATAAGGAAAATTCATTTTTATGCTTTTAAAATTTATTTTTAACTTAGAAAAATTAGGAAAAATATCCTAATGAATTTTAAGTGATCAGGAAATTTTTTTCACATTTTGAACCGTTTTTTGTATTTTTTATGAAAATTTTGATTATTTTAATTATTTTTAATTCAAAATACACTTTAAAAATGACATATTTTCACAAAAATAGATTTTATTTTTATTAAATACCCTTGATCACAAGGAACTCAACAAATAATTTTTCATGATTTTTCTAAGTTTATTTAATTTGTTATAATTATTTTTTTACAAGAATGCAAAGTTTTTTTAAAAATCAATTTTAGTGTTTAAACTAAGCCAAATAATTTTTAAATTTTTACAGTAAGTAAATATAATTTTTATACACGATGTGGAATTGATTTTGTCAATTTTTTATAAGTATATAATTTACATAAATTAACACAAGATATATACACTTAAGTAAATATAGAAATTTACAAAATCATTCAAGTCATTATCGTATTTTTTTCTAAGCTTCTCTGATCATAGGAAACCTAATAAAATTATTCCTATAATTTTCCAAGTGATATTTTAATTTATATAATTAAAATAGCCAAAATGGTCACCTTAGCTTGAAAATTAAGGTTAGAAGCATAGAGATGTCCCCTGACCTTGAAAAAATCAGAGGACATAGTCTCTATCATGAGGAACAAACCCTCAAAATTTCAAACCATGGTGAGCAATGTTTCATCATAATGAATTAAAATACTCCAGAGAGTATTTCATTCAATAAAAATCAGGGAATAAGGAAATAATTTTTATTTTTGGTCCACATTATTCTTTTCTGTTCACCAAACAAGAGAGTAATTTTTTTTTTATTTTTTATGATTTTTCTAGAGAAAGATATCAATTTTTGAAGTTTAGGTACTAAAATAAATTCAGAAACTCAATATTTTTCTACTTATCCATGCGGCGCCAACTCATCCTATAGCGGTCTCCCACTCATTGTGCTTTCCACCTACGCATTCCACGCGGCTCGTCGTTCTCGCACCAAGAGTCTGTCCGGCTCGATATTCTCCGTCCATTTGATACACATGCGATCGGACGACTCCCCGTTATTGTCCCCAAGTGACCTAACCCGTAAGTCATTCACTCTAAAACCTTAAGATCTCTGCCTAGACTCAACTAAATCACATTGGGTTTGTTTCTAAACCTTCATCTACTCAAGACAAACAGATCTATACAGTTAATCAAGTATGAAACCAAGTCATTACAAATAAAGAATCAAAAGAAACTCGGGCTATGGTTAGAGCTCAATACCTTTGTCTAAGAGGGGCGGCCTCAATCAGATGGTTGTGGTAGCTTTGATTGGATCCAACGAACCTCCAGATGAAGTCCAAGCCTTAGTGAATTGTCTAGGTATGATCTTGATCAAACTTGATTTCAGGTGTTGGTTTAGAGCTAGGTTAGAGGCTGTTTGAGAGAAGGCTTTTGTGGGGGATTGACTCCTTTCACTGTGGAGATGGTGTATGCACAATTAATTGGAGTTTGGTTAACTATGAAGCTGTGGAGGAATATGTCCTGGTTTTGGCCTGATTTTAAGCTCAAAATTGAACTCTTACAGAGGGAAAGAGAGTGGGAAGATGGTTGGCTTGAGCTTATGGATGCTTGGAGAATCTCTGCAGAGATTTTCACATAGTTTCTCTAAGGATTTGTAACTTCTCTCTTTTGTCCATGGAGGGGGCTGATTAAATAGAGGAGCTTGGGCTGGCCACAAGAGCCAATTGATGGGTGCAAAGAGGTGCTTATGTGGAGGGCTGAAGAGCTCTGAAGAGCAGTTAGGATGAGCGGGCCTTTAGGGTTGAAATTGGGTTTGATTTAGGGGTGGCGGCTCATAGTTTTGGTATTTTCTAGTGAGTAGGGTGACTGACCAGAACAAGGGAGGTGTTCAGGTGGTCAGATGAGCCAGTGGGTGATTTAATTATGGTTTACTCCTAATGGTTAGTGATGATGGTGGGGATATTTTAGTTTAGACTCAAAAATGGGATAAGATCCCTTAAATTAGGGGACCCAAGGTCCATAGCTCACCAAGATGGTTTAAGGTGGTTTAGCCTGGTCAATAGAGTGTGCTTAGTGGTTGTGGTAACATCAATTTGGTGACTTTGGCATGGCTAAGTCAATTTTAGTGAAGGGGTTCAATTTGGGTCAAAATGGCTAGAAGTTGGGTTTGGGTTAGGCTAGCCATGACATTGAGCTCAATTGATTGGTCAATATTGTGTAGATGATTATCACAAGAGATTTGGAAAAGATTTGGAGTGATTTTGAATTGATTTGGAGGTTCAATTTTATGGGTTTTGGTCATTTAGTCAATTTGGGGGTGTTGGATTGGATTGTATTTATGTTGGAATAAGGTTGGGCTAGGTCCAAATTGATGGTTGAAAATGGTCTAAAGGAATTTTATAAGGAATTCACAACATAAAATGGGTGTCAATTTTGGGGTTAGGGCTTTCAATTTGGTAAAATTCAGAGACATAGCCAATTTGGGGCAAATTTTGAGATCTTGAATGTGGGTTAAACTTGCGTGAAATTGAGGCTTGAACAACGCCAATTGAAAGTCCAATTTGAAGTGTAGGATTGTTAGGATGAATTTAGGATTCAAATTGGGGCAATTGAGTGGATCATATGGTTCAATTAGGTGAGATTAAGTCATAAGGTCAAAATTGGGGGGTTTTAATTTAGATCAAAATTGAGCTCAAAGAATGGGTCAATTAGGCTTGAATTTGGTTTAAATTGATCATATGAAAGACGAATTTGAGTTTAGAATTGAAATTGGGGAGGATTGGGGCCAAATTGATGGGTATGTGAGGTGAATTTTGAGAAATTGGGTCTTTAAGGGCAATTTGGTGCTTTTGGTCAAAGTTGGTTGAATTGATCAAATTGGGTTCAATTAAATGGTCCAAATTGGTTTTGGGGACATTTAAAATAATTTTGATGGTTTTCGAAAAATTTGGGCTACCAAGGGTATTTTTGTAATTTTGGCAAATTTGAGGGTATTTTGGTATATTTGGAATTATTGGTATGTTTTGGGAAATTTGGGTAGTTTTAAATGGTTTGAAATGATTTTTTGATAAGTTTGGGTATTTTGGATGAATTTGAGAATTTTGGTCAAATTTAGAGTTTCAAGAGCATTTAGATAATTTGGGTGGATTTGGAGGCAAAAAGCCGAGTTGGATATTTTTGGTAGAATTGGGGTGCCAACCACCTTATATGAGCTATGGACCAATGAAATCCCCATTTGGGTCCTATATGTATTGCACTTAGCTACCCTAGCCTAGGGCCAGTGGGTCTAGGGGACCATCTACATGAGTTTCTCAAAAGATCAATGGATCAAAGTCAACAAATTTGGGTTTTAGGGTTGTGAGTGAAATTGGGTGCAAGTTAGTGCAAGTAAGTGAACTAGCTCCAAACCAACACCCAGGGTCAACCTTAAGGCCAAGCAGTCCTATAGGGACTCCCCTTGAGCTTCCTTTATAATGACCCCACCTACTAAGTGCTAGAGGTTAGGACTAGTATATGGAACTTCAAGTTGAGCACAGAAGAGTTTAGAGTTTCTAAAGGTGAGCGTTCCTTTTCTAGTTCTCTAGGAATAGTCAACAGGAAAATCTTATGGTTATACCTTAGGTTACTAAAGAGGAAAAACTAAACCTCAACCAAAATTGAGGTCAACAATATCTATAATATTCAAACTAAAAGCCTTTCAATATATCATTAATAATCTCATCAATTTTTCTTCCAGAGTTTCATTCAGTTAAAAAGATATTATAATTGGTAAAGTTGATGTTTCTTCTAAGAAGGCAAAATTGAGCTGATTGGACAATCTTTAATTCTAGGATAGGTGGCTTAATAATAGATAGTTTTAGTTGCTTCACTATAGTTGATGTATCTAAGGTTTGGAATATCTCTTTATGCAATTTTGGTGTAGCATATAAATATATATCAATATAATTCCTATCTTCACCTAAAGCATCATAAGTCCTATATATCAATATCTCTTTATAGTTGATGTATCTATATATATATCTGTGTGTGTGTGTGTGTGTGTGTGTGTGTTTATCCGGATTTTAGTTTTGAATTCTTCGGGGAAATGGCGATAGAGGTCTTCTAATTGAATTTTTAACATGCTTTTAATCTTCTAAAAAGTGTGTATTATATTTTTTTTAGATGTATAAATTGGTCTTTCTACTCTCTGTTTTATTAGTCATCTCTCTTAACTCTTTTCCACTCTTTAATTGGATTTTCTTGCATCGTTTACTTCCCATTTCATTCGAGTTCACTTTAGTGTTATTAGGTAAAATTTCTTTTGGTATATTGGTCAATGAACTGGCCAATTGTATTGGCTAAGTTTCAATATTTCTAATAGATGCAACATGATTTTGCAAGTGTTCCCATATATAATACTAATTCTTTCAATAATAATTTATTCCATAAATTGATTATGGGAAGTAAAATTGGATAGATGGAGTGGTCTAGGGTCTGAAATTTTGTTGTATTTGCTATAAAAGTTTTATACAGGGTTTCCTATATTGTTCTGTTTATTAAGATTTTTATGTTGAATTCATTAAGGTTTACCTAAATTCATGTATATGCTTATAAGACATATATCTAATAGTTATTTCTTATATTTTATCTATTTCCTTTAAAAATAATAGTAATTTCTTCATAGTTTTTAGTATTGGAATAAGGGTTGTTCTAACTATTATACACCAACTTCACCAATTTCATATTCTAAAGAGAAAAATCATCTCATTAATCAATATTACTGTCATCAAAATTTATAAGTGATCCNTATGTTGGAATAAGGTTGGGCTAGGTCCAAATTGATGGTTGAAAATGGTCTAAAGGAATTTTATAAGGAATTTGCAACATAAAATGGGTGTCAATTTTGGGGTTAGGGCTTTCAATTTGGTAGAATTCAGAGACAGCCAATTTGGGGCAAATTTTGAGATCTTGAATGTGGGTTAAAATTGCGTGAAATTGAGGCTTGAACAAGGCCAATTGAAAGTCCAATTTGAAGTGTAGGATTGTTAGGATGAATTTAGGATTCAAATTGGGCAATTGAGTGGATCATATGGTTCAATTAGGTGAGATTAAGTCATAGGGCCAAAATTGGGGTTTTAATTTAGATCAAAATTGAGCTCAAAGAATGGGTCAATTAGGCTTGAATTTGGTTTAAATTGATCATATGAAAGACGAATTTGAGTTTAGAATTGAAATTGGGGAGGATTGGGGCCAAATTGATGGGTATGTGAGGTGAATTTTGAGAAATTGGGTCTTTTAAGGGTAATTTGGTGCTTTTGGTCAAAGTTGGTTGAATTGATCAAATTAGGTTCAATTAAATGGTCCAAATTGGTTTTGGGGACATTTAAAATAATTTTGATGGTTTTGGAAAAATTTGGGCTACCAAGGGTATTTTTGTAAATTTGGCAAATTTGAGGGTATTTTGGTAATTTTGGAATTATTGGTATGTTTTGGGAAATTTGGGTAGTTTTAAATGGTTTGAAATGATTTTTTGATAACTTTGGGTATTTTGGATGAATTTGAGAATTTTGGTCAAATTTAGAGTTTCAAGAGCATTTAGGTAATTTGGGTGGATTTGGAGACAAAAAGCAGAGTTGAATATTTTTGGTAAAATTGGGGTGCCAACCACCTTATATGAGCTATGGACCAATGAAATCCCCATTTAGGTCCTATATGTCTTGCACTTAGCTACCCTAGCCTAGGGCCAGTGGGTCTAGGGGACCATCAACATGAGTTTCTCAAACGATCAATGGATCAAAGTCAACAAATCTGGGTTTTAGGGTTGTGAGTGAAATTGGGTGCAAGTTAGTGCAAGTGAGTGAACTAGCTCCAAACCAACACCCAGGGTCAACCTTAAGGCCAAGCAGTCCTATAGGGACTCCCCTTGAGCTTCCTTTATAATGACCCCACCTACTAAGTGCTAGAGGTTAGGACTAGTATATGGAACTTCAAGTTGAGCACAGAAGAGTTTAGAGTTTCTAAAGGTGAGCGTTCCTTTTCTAGTTCTCTAGCAATAGTCAACAGGAAAATCTTATGGCTAGACCTTAGGTTACTAAAGAGGAAAAACTAAACCTCAATTTTACTAAACCTCAACCAAAATTGAGGTTAACAATATCTATAATATTCAAACTAAAAGCCTTTCAATATATCATTAATAATCTCATCAATTTTTCTTCCAGAGTTTCATTCAGTTAAAAAGATATTATAATTGGTAAAGTTGATGTTTCTTCTAAGGAGGCAAAGTTGAGCTGATTGGACAGTCTTTAATTCTAGGATAGGTGGCTCAATAATAGATATAAATATATATCAATATAATTCCTATCTTCACCTAAAGCATCATAAGTCCTATATATCA
>JXCR01144194.1:82726-93612 GCA_002079205.1 Phalaenopsis hybrid cultivar | reverse complement strand
CTGTCATGTGGTTGCTTGCTCCATTGTCAAGATACCATACATCGGTGTGATTATACTCCTCGCCACTTGCGAGGAGGTTTGCCTTGACTTTTTCTTCATTGAGTAACAGCCCCTCTGGTTCCTCCTTGGACGATTTTTGCGTGGTCACTTCGAGATTTGTCTCCTCGTCTTCTGGCAAGGGATTAGCCACTCCCTCGANTAAAAATAGCACCATTATCAATTTTTAAAAGTGAAATACACCTTTTTCATGCACTGGTTTAAAGCACCAAAGTGCCATGCATGTAAATATGAAAGTTTAGGTTTGAGATATGTAAATATATAAAAATTGTGTGATATGTATGTAAACTCCCCTTCCATTTTATTTGTTTTTACTAAATAAGTTTCGTCTAAAAAATCTATAGATAGTGAATGCTTCAATTTGTCGTTCATTGGCTGTTTCGGTGAAGGAAATTATTGATGAAGATGGTTATATCAAGGATACTGCAGTAAGTTCAAGAAAACTTTGTCTGCTCTTATCCGTTGTATGCACCTTAATGATTTTTTTTTCTGATAAACACTGAAATTTTGATGCTTAGCCTTCAAAAAAATTTCATTCAAATCTCCCATATCATTAATAACAAATGCTTGAATTCATTAGCGCCTTATTTTCTATCTATATAGCGAATTGCTTCTTAGCACCTTCTATTGCATTGTTGAATTATACATTTAGCTCAGCATCCTGAATGTTTTTATCCATTGCCCTTTTTATTTTCTTGAACACTTCTTATCTTCATTTCAGAGTTCTGAGCTGAAGAGGTACCGAGATCAAGTTTTTATGCTTGAAAGGAAGGTATCTTCTGTGTCATATTGTTTCTAAACTGAATGTCTAGTGTTTCCAGGATTTATTATTGCATTAAAGAGTACTTTTAGTAATGTTTTTATTTCTCTGTCTGATTGAAATTTTGTATTGTGAAGTATTAATTTGGAAATGTATAACTCATTTACTTAGTCTAAAGGATTCGTATACTGCTCCTAAAATACCGTTCTAAATTTGACCTTGAAAGCAACATTTGGTTTTGCCAAGCTGGCCTTGGAGGATAGTGCTATTTTGAAACATGTAAATGACAGTAATGTTCTTTTGTCTATATTTGTAGATGACGAATCATATTTTGTACCTGGCTAGGGGTCTTTGGCACATTTTTTTACTTTTCTTTTATTAATGCAATGTATGTACACATCCAAAAATGAATTTTCTTAGCAACATGATAGCCAAAGTAATCAATGGGCCTGATGGGCCTAATGAATCGAGCCCATTAATCATGCATTTGATGTCCTGACTTGACAAAACAAATCGTACTCATTATCCCAATTTTTGGAGGTGACAGGTTACAAAATTTTTTCTTGCTCAAAGAATGTAGTGAGTACTTCCANAGCCAAAGTAATCAATGGGCCTGATGGGCCTAATGAATCGAGCCCATTAATCATGCATTTGATGTCCTGACTCTGACAAAACAAATCGTACTCATTATCCCAATTTTTGGAGATGACAAGTTACAGAATATTTTCTTGCTCAAAGAATGTAGTGAGTACTTCCGAAGTTCGTTAGCATTCACGTGAGTTCCTCCTACTCGGCCCGCCAATCTTCGTCCTTCAAGTGAGCTCCTCTAGCCAAGCTCGCTTATACTTCTCGAGTTCTTTTAGTGAGCTCACCCATACTAGTAATGCCCTTCTATCGAGCTGATTGATACTACTTAGATGCATCACCGAGCTCAATGAGCAGTTCTTCAAGACAGAAGGGAGAGCACTTCGNTAGCACCCTCTATTGCATTGTTGAATTATACATTTAGCTCAGCATCCTGAATGTTTTTATCCATTGCCCTTTTTATTTTCTTGAACACTTCTTATCTTCATTTCAGAATTCTGAGCTGAAGAGGTACCGAGATCAAGTTTTTATGCTTGAAAGGAAGGTATTTTCTGTGTCATATTGTTTCTAAACTGAATGTCTAGTGTTTCCAGGATTTATTATTGCATTAAAGAGTACTTTTAGTAATGTTTTTATTTCTCTGTCTGATTGAAATTTTGTATTGTGAAGTATTAATTTGGAAATGTATAACTCATTTACTTAGTCTAAAGGATTCGTATACTGCTCCTAAAATACCGTTCTAAATTTGACCTTGAAAGCAACATTTGGTTTTGCCAAGCTGGCCTTGGAGGATAGTGCTATTTTGAAACATGTAAATGACAGTAATGTTCTTTTGTCTATATTTGTAGATGACGGATCATATTTTGCACGTGGCTAGGGGTCTTTGGCACATTTTTTTACTTTTCTTTTATTAATGCAATGTATGTACACATCCAAAAATGATTTTTCTTAGCAACATGATAGCCAAAGTAATCAATGGGCCTGATGGGCCTAATGAATCGAGCCCATTAATCATGCATTTGATGTCCTGACTCTGACAAAACAAATCGTACTCATTATCCCAATTTTTGGAGATGACAAGTTACAGAATATTTTCTTGCTCAAAGAATGTAGTGAGTACTTCCGAAGTTCGTTAGCATTCACGTGAGTTCCTCCTACTCGGCCCGCCAATCTTCGTCCTTCAAGTGAGCTCCTCTAGCCAAGCTCGCTTATACTTCTCGAGTTCTTTTAGTGAGCTCACCCATACTAGTAATGCCCTTCTATCGAGCTGATTGATACTACTTAGATGCATCACCGAGCTCAATGAGCAGTTCTTCAAGACAGAAGGGAGAGCACTTCGTTCCATCATCATGCATATCTATTTATTGAGCTGAGGATATTATCAATGACAAGTATCTGCTGGTCTTGTACCGTGCAACCTATAATAGAGTATTTTATTTATTTTTTAGAGTCCTGCTTGGGCATACACGCTCTATAATGTATAAATAGGAGATAAAAGGGGAGAGGCAGGATCTTCCTCTTTTTTTTTCTGGCCACAATTGAGGAAGAAAGGCTCTATAAAATCTCCAGTTCTCTTCGAACTCTTTCACAAGGTTCTCTCCTGAATTGTATGGATTCATGAATTACACGGGATCATACGTCCTAATGGGATCGACAATATGCAATATTTCAAGAAAGCAACATTTTGTATATTCTAACATATTAATTGCCTTAGCATTATTGAACAAAGAAATCATCAATTTGAACATTGCAAAGCAATTATCAAAGACTGAACTCTGGGATTTCAGAGTTCCTTTTTCTGACATAAGATTGCAATGCTTGTGTACATTTTTGACTTTGCAATTTATTTTTATATTGGTTGAACTTTTATATTCTGTTTTTTGCCTAATTATTCATTGGTCCATTTTATCTATGAGATTTTTAGTTATATCAACTGATGGACAAGATTTCAAGAAACAATAAAAGTGAAGCTTCATCTTTGGTATGCTATTTTTTTCATTTGAGGTTGCTTTCTTCTTCATTCTTGCATTGCTGAATAAATTTTGGTGCTCGTCGCTCCTTAGGAAGTCTGCAATGTTGATGGACGATGGTGCATAAAATATTTGTCTAGTAAACCTGAAAATTTTAATGGATTATTACTCTCCAGGTATGTTTTATTGTTTCATACTTCTTTTATTCTGTGAGAAATATTACCGCAACGTGTATGCTTCTATTTATACAGCTCGTGTAGGAGATTTTTTTTTCTTGCTTTATCAACCGTGCAATTCTTTGAGAGACCGATAATTTTCTAATGCTAAATGCAATTTAGCTTAACCATTTAAAATAAATTTTCAAAAATTAAATTGTTGGTTTTTTCATTTCTTTTTTGTCTCATCAAACCATAGTGGTCTTGTTTCTGTATTGAATATTTTAAATTTGTCTATTATAAAAAATGAACGCCATACTTATCATTAATTCTGTGTTGAAGTGATTCTGAAATTTAAACTCCATCACAAAAGCAACTGCTTTGACAATAATATGTTTGTTTACTTCTTTTGAAATCACAATTTGATGGTATGAAAAAGAAAAGGATGATCTTAGGCACAAATATATGATGTCTTTTGATCGATGTGAACATCTAGCATGATGCTCTGTATCAGGCTATTTCTTGGAAATTTGAAAATTGAGTTGGAAAGGATTAGAAATGGGGAGTGATAAGAAAAAAAATTATTTTGAATGGACACTGTGGAGAATATAGAAAATGCTCTTATTCCTTCAGTGTTTGATACAAAAATTTATATTGATTTAAGAAGAAAATAATAAAATTAGTCTACATAAAACTAGAATGATACCTATAGCCGTATAGATATAAACGATGATCTTCACTCTTTGATTATATACAATCTTAATTTAATTCCAATGACTCTAACAACCAATCTTGGTTTCTTTATTCCTAATTTCCTTGATATGAGTTACTGGGATCCTGATTTTTCTGGCAGAGATTTGTGGGATCCTGACTTCCTTCACTGGCATGAATCTATGATTTCCATTACTTATCAGGATGGTGAATAATGTTTTTCATTCACAACCTGGATACAACTATTTAATTCACTCCGTTGTTTTCCATGATGGCCCCTTCACTGTTTCCCTTGGTAAGCACATCTGTAAGCTGTAGATTTATGATGTACGCAAATCAAGCCACTGCTAGCTTTTCTTTAATGAAGTTGGTCACCAGAAAAAAAAAAAACACCGAACTCTTTTTGAAATTAAGAGTTTGTTGTTCATGAGGTTGATTTGATTTTGCTAGCCATATTTTCTATAATATTTATATGGGCACAAGACTAATAATTAATTACCCATTTTGCTCAGGAGCACCACTCTAGATTTAGGATGGTTACTTAGACTTGATTTAGGCTCGAGTTTAATACTTGTGTATTAATTGAATTGATGAGGGATGGTTGGTGGATGGAAGTAGACTTGATTAAGATCTTATGGTTGTCATGTTGGGAATACCACTGATCCTAGTCTATTAACATTAGAGGATAACAAGCTGCATTGGCTAAGGAATCTAATTAGCAATTATAGGTTGTCTCTTTTTAAGTTATCCAAGTAGACCAAGATGAATGTATGTGGTCTTTTATTTATTTTTTTGATTGTAATTTGTTGATGAGCTTGTTAGCATAGATCCTAGTCTATGCAGGGTTTAGTTACATCCATTAAAAGGCCCAAGCCTAATTGGGATGGAGTTTGCATCCATTGGAATACATGAGTTTAATTGGACAAGTTTATGTTTATCGTAGATCTCAATTTTTTGCTTTAAAATATGAGATTTACTGTTTTATTAGCATGTTGCCCAAAGGAATTGGGCTCATAACGTTAACCTTTGATAAGTCCAATTGGGGTACTTACTGCTTAGATGTTAGAGCAAGCCCAAAAATAAGATGACTTAAGATTAGGGTTTCCCAATGCAACTAATAAGATGAGTATTATGAATTCATGCAAACGGATATGAGTCTTCACATATCATTACTTACTAATTATTTTATTAGTTTACTTTCTTTAAATATGAAGATGCTATATTTGAAGTAAAACTTAAATAATAATTAAATGATCACAACAACTTAAAAAATTCAATGAGAATTTTGAATAATTTAAAATCATAAAAAAATTGTAATTAGTTTCCAATAATTAAACTTTTGATGTGCTTAATTTGAACAAAATCAGATGTGTTAAGTTACCAATATCAAATTATGTAACTGAATAAAATAAGAAATGGAAGTATTAAACTAGGAAAAAATAGGCCTTATATCAGTGTAAAGAGATGGCTTTCTCGAGAATTAATGGTCTGTTTGGGGCAGCTGCAACTTATTGAATAATCTGCTGATAAGTTGATTAAAAATAATCTGTTAATAAGCTGGGTGCGTTAGTTATTACAAATTTTTATTTTTTTGGAAAAGCTAGCCGCAGTCAGAAAGCTGTCACCGCGCCTATACAGATGCGGCGTGAAAACGCTGTTTTCAGCGTTTTGAAAACGCATAAGCTGTCAAAACGCAGTTTACCCAAACAGATCAAGTGCGTTTTCAGAACGCCACCGCACGAAATAAGCTGCTCCAAACGGATCCTAAGTTTTGTTGCACTTGTAAGAATTACATATCTAACTTGCATTAATATAATTGAACATTGAAAATTGAAATTTTTTTCAAAGAATGGTTAAAAAAATTATATGCTACAGAACTTTTATTTTTAGGGTCATCCATCTCTTAGGTTTGTGGGTATGCTGAGTATAAAATCCTATAGAATGGAAATTTATTCTATAAAATAAAACCCAAATTCCTTGTCTAAAGAAGTTAGCCTATACCGAATTTGTGCGTGACATCTTTTCGATTTATTTTCTGTTAACATTCTTTCTTTTGTATTTACAGTTTAGGTTCTGATTATTTGGTTGAGCCCATTGCTGCTGTTGAACTAAATGATGAATTACAGCAGGCACGAGCACTAGTAGCAAAGGTTGAAGAAGACGTGCTCACACAGTTAACCCAAAAGGTTTCATATTTTTTTTTTAGTTCTTAAGCGCTGATTTTGTTACAATTACTCCGTTTATTTGGTTTTGTATCATTGTAACAGATGCTGGCAGAACTTGGTAGCATACAAACTTTAGTGGGCATCGTGATACAACTGGATGCTGTAGGTAGCTCTATATGTCTCCGATAAAATTAGATTGTAGGGCAGCATATATGTCTCCGATAAAATTAGATTGTAGGTAGCTCTATATGTCTCCGATAAAAAATATATATATATAGAAGCTCCTAACCTGTTGCTTGATTTGTTGGATCATCTTCCAATGTGTAGCTCGCTAGTTATATTCTTTTTTTCCTTGAACTTTTTTGTTTGCTCAGTGTATTATGAATGACATATATGAACTACCACCATTTGCGGTACTTCTGTTGTATTGTATTTTCATTTTTTCTTAATTTGGGTGGTTGGAATCATGATTATCAAATTGTGAGGCAATTCTGGGCAAAGATTTTTAAAATTCTTTTAAAAGGCATTTAAGGAAAAAGAGAAACATAAGGGACCTTTTGTTTAACCCATATTAATTGTAGGGCAGCATGCTGCAATATAGTATGGACAACTTGTTAGTTTATGCAAATTCTGTTTCTTATAGGTCAAGTCTAAAGAGTTAAGCCAAGCAACAAAATGGCTGTTCCAAACCAATTTAAGTATTTTTTTGATTTATTAATTTTTATGAATTTTCATTTAATTTATTTTTAAATTTTCTTGAATGTATGAGGATAAGTAACATGTCCTTACNTGGCTGTTCCAAACCAATTTAAGTATTTTTTTGATTTATTAATTTTTATGAATTTTCATTTAATTTATTTTTGAATTTTCTTGAATGTATGAGGATAAGTAACATGTCCTTAGATAAAATTTATTTATTTTTTTAAATAAGATCTTTTCCATGGGCTTTCAAAATAAATTTTGGATAATTAAAACAATGAAAATTTTTTCTAGCTTTTTCTCGATTTCCTAGCATTCTTGTCTTAAAGATTTAACAAATTTNATATATATATATATATATATATATATATATATATATATATAACGCTCCTAACCTGTTGCTTGATTTGTTGGATCATCCTCCAATGTGTAGCACGCTAGTTATATTCTTTTTTTCCTTGAACTTTTTTGTTTGCTCAGTGTATTATGAATGACGTATATGAACTACCACCATTTGCGGTACTTCTGTTGTATTGTATTTTCATTTTTTCTTAATTTGGGTGGTTGGAATCATGATTATCAAATTGTGAGGCAATTCTGGGCAAAGATTTTTAAAATTCTTTTAAAAGGCATTTAAGGAAAAAGAGAAACATAAGGGACCTTTTGTTTAACCCATATTAATTGTAGGGCAGCATGCTGCAATATAGTGTGGACAACTTATTTGTTTATGCGAATTCTGTTTCTTATAGGTCAAGTCTAAAGAGTTGAGCCAAGCAACAAAATGGCTGTTCCAAACCAATTTAAGCATTTTTTTGATTTATTAATTTTTATGAATTTTCATTTAATTTATTTTTAAATTTTCTTGAATGTATGAGGATAAGAAATATGTCTTTAGATAAAATTTAAATTTTTTTTTAAATAAGATCTTTTCTATGGGGTTTCAAAATAAAATTTGGATAATTAAAACAATGAAAAATTTTTCTAGCTTTTTCTCGATTTCCTAGCATTCTTGTCTTAAAGATATAACAAATTTCTATTCATTGATCTTATTTTCTTTCTTTTTCCTACTATTTTCACAATTCCCTTGCACAACTTGCATCAATTTGATCTTATAGATAATTTCTGCTAATTTGGCATTAATTTTATCAATTTTTGAGTATTTCTTCTTCTCCTCTTTTTCTTTCCCCCTATGTTCTCTCCCTATTAAGGCCTTCCTCTTATCTAACGCGTCATGATCATTCCCAACTTCCTCCCTATCTTGGAAAGCTGAATCCTATTAATTGGAAACCACTAATCAGTATTCAAATCAATTCCAAATCTCACAAAGCTCTTAAGCTGTGCTTCCATTCAACTGCTGTTTATCGCTTCTCATGTTTATTATTCTCCGCCAACTCGTGCTGCAATTTTTTGCGTCAGCTTGTGTGTAGCATCCATCACTAAACTCTCCTACAAACCTCATTGCTTTACACCAATCCTAGATGTAACTGCTCTTAGATTGGAAGTGAAACTATTTAATATTTTTTTAGTTCTTTCCTATATCTTTCTACATCTTAAGCTCTATGCTTGAAAATCTCCTGTTTAAGGGCGCTAATTGCACTCCAGATCGGTGCTTTGAATTTTGGTTTATAGAAGGGGTGATAGATGGGGATCAGTGGCCAAGCTTATAAGTATTCTATAGATCTATTATCTCAAGTCTAGCAACAACAAATGATTTGTAGGACATAAGTCATTGTTTAAAGAGTAATTAGCAGCTATTTGTTTCCTCATATTAGATATTTTTTAGTAGGCATAGGTGATGATTATGCCTAAGGACGCTTACCTCCTTATGATGCAATCCAATGATCCAAATTTAAATAAAAATATCTCAAATACTATTGTTAATAATAGTTCGAAGATACTTTTCCATCATTGTTTGAGTTTTAATACATTAGGTTTGACATATTTATAACATCAATGGCTTAGAGGCGTGATAAAAAATAATTCAGGTGTTGTCGTATATCTGTCTTTCTTTTCTGGTGGTGTGACTTGGCCAATTTAACAGTTCTCTTGAGAAAGAGGTACTCTAAGGAATATTAGTGGAGGATTTGATCGGGCGCTTTGAGACATTCTTTAAGATCATAGTCCATTTCAAAATTATAATTCAAAGCTATATTTGCTACTCCATCTTTTGCTAAGTTGATGTTTTAATTGCCTAATAGAGTACATTTTGTTGTATCCAAGAATTGCCTAGAGTAGGAAACCCGACGCAAAGTTTGAGTTCTTGATCAGTTTGTAAAACTTAGCAAGCTATATGAGCCAATATATATCTGCTAGCCCAAAAATTTAACATTCTAATACTTGTTAATGCATGATGCATTTTCATTGGCTTGGTAAGTCCGAGGGGCAAGCGATGATTCTCCTTAGCTCACAAAACATTGGTAGAACTGACAATGTGAATTTAACAGATTCCTCTAGCATAATTCACATATTCACATTCCACTATCTCAATAAGGCTAATAGTCCGAACTTGAATATAATGCCCTAGTTTAGCGAGCCTAAAAGGCTGGTTGGTTAAACTTTTATCTTTAAAATCGAAGGCTTGAACTTTTTTGCTAATGCAACGGGCTTTAAAATCCAGTCAACTTACTAATCTTATGCTTAAAAGATTGAAGAACTGAACTTGAATGACAAATATTGGTTCAACAACACTTGATGAATTTTAATTAAAAAAGATAAATGTGATGAATAATGACCATATTCTGCATTTTGGGAATTTTTTTCTCCTCATGGGTACCCCTTCAGATTTCAAGTGTGAGTGTAGAAATTTGTTAGGAGAGATGTGAATAAATTGTGGAAACTGATTCGAGAGATCTGAAGTAAAACTTAGAAGAAAAACACACAAAATAAGAAAACACAAAGAACATAAGATTAAACATGAAGAAACTTGAAAAGTGAGAAAACACCACTGAGCCACACCACACCAAGAAATTTACTATGAAAAAAATGAGAAGAATTGCACATATTACACCACACTCAAGCCTCTCCACAATTTATTACACTTTAGGATGCTTCTTCTCTCCTTTGCATAAGAGAAAACTTGAAATCCAACAACTTCTTGTTCGGTAAAATCAAAATTTTAAGTGAAACGACGCCGGGGTGCCGCAATGGTGGCCTTGCGACACTACAAAGTGGCGCAACGATGCTGCATCCGAGCGCTGTAATGTTGTGCACTTATGTTCTGAACTGGGTTGGGCGCCGTTGTATTGTCTTCCGAGCATTAGGTTGTTGATTAGCGCTAGGTGTATAGAAAAAAATTCTAGGGACAACGCTCTCGAACTCAAAACAAAATGCACCCACCCCACACAAAGAACATAGGATTAAACATAAAGAAACTTGAAAATGAGAAAATACCACTGAGCCACACCGCACCAAGAAATTCACTATAAAAAAAATGAGAAGAGTTGTACAGATTATACCATACTCAAGCCTCTCCACACTTTATTACACTTTAGGATGCTTTTTCTCTCCTTTGCATAAGAGAAAACTCGAAATTCAACAACTTCTTGTTTGGTAAAATCAAAATTTTAAGTGAAACAGCCCAAAATTGTTTGCTGGTGTAGGGTGCCGCAATGGTGGCCTTGCAACGTTACAAAGTGGCACAACGATGCTGCATCCAAGCACTGTAGTGTTGTGCTCTTATGTTCTGAACTGGGTTGGGCGTTGTTGTATTGTCTTCCGAGCATTAGGGTGCTGATTAGTTCTAGGTGTACAAAAAAAAATTCTAAGGACAACCCCCCACACCCCC
>JXCR01144194.1:42187-69925 GCA_002079205.1 Phalaenopsis hybrid cultivar | reverse complement strand
AACCTCCACTAGTTTTGGATACTGAGGCTGATTTTGAACCCATTGATCATGGTGAGACACCTCTGTTGGTCCAAACTCATAATAATCAAGATATTTCAGAGCCACATACCATTTCCCTTGTTCAGGCAGCTGTGGCTCTGTTACAAGAATTGCCTATACATTCTAATCAGCCCTTGGAACTTCATACAGATGGCCAGATTGACTCTACCATTCCAGTTGTGGAGATGTAGCAGGAAATGTAAACTGATTGGCAGATTTAGAAAGCTAAGAGGAAAAGAAGTTCAGATTGAGGGGAAGAATGCCTTGGATGAAACTTTGATCATTGAAGCTGGAAGCCCTTATTCCACTAGGAGGGAGTCCCTAACCAGGCTCACTAGGGGCAAATCTAAGCGCTCACGTCATGATTAATCTCTTATGTTGGAATATAAGGGGGATTGCCCACCTCCTTTCTCTTAAAAGACTCCAATTTCTTAATGGAAAACATAATGTTTGGTGTATGGCCGTCTTAGAACCTTTGGTTCATAAACACCATAATAAAATTACTAAGTCCTTCTCTGGTATTCATCATTGGGTTAACTGCAATAACAAAATCTTGTTCTTCTTTAGAAAAGAAATTCAATGTATCATTTTGATCAACCACCCCCAATTCCTCCATCTCTCTTTTGATATGTCAGGAAACACTGGTTTTTTCACAATTATCTATGCAGGCTGAGCTTTGGTTCCATTTGCACTCTATAAGTTTATCAATTTCTTCCAATTGGTTGACTGGGGGGACTTTAATAATATTGNCTACCATTCCAGTTGTGGAGATGTAGCAGGAAATGTAAACTGATTGGCAGATTTAGAAAGCTAAGAGGAAAAAGAAGTTCAGATTGAGGGGAAGAATGCCTTGGATGAAACTTTGATCATTGAAGCTGGAAGCCCTTATTCCACTAGGAGGGAGTCCCTAACCAGGCTCACTAGGGGCAAATCTAAGCCCTCACGTCATGATTAATCTCTTATGTTGGAATATAAGGGGGATTGCCCACCCCCTTTCTCTTAAAAGACTCCAATTTCTTAATGGAAAACATAATGTTTGGTGTATGGCCGTCTTAGAACCTTTGGTTCATAAACACCATAATAAAATTACTAAGTCCTTCTCTGGTATTCATTTTTTCACAATTATCTATGCAGGCTGAGCTTTGGTTCCATTTGCACTCTATAAGTTTATCCATTTCTTCCAATTGGTTGACTGGGGGGACTTTAATAATATTTNGTTCTGTTTCATTCTCTTTGATTTTTCGCTTGCTGGAGTCTTTAGTTTTCTTTGGCTTTGAGATTTTGGCTGCTGGATTTTCTGTTGGTTGCTGGAAGATAGATGCATTTTGATGGTTCTAGTAATTTTCTCTGTTTGGCATAGTTTTGGCTTTATACTGCATACAATTCAACATCGTTTCATAGATGTTTGCTTCAGGGACCTCTTTTGCGGTGATCCGCGGGTTTTTTCCAGTTGGGGGTTGAATACCTTCATGCTTATGGCTTGGAATTTGCTTTATATCTTTTGTTTACTGGAACATATTTATAGTTGCTGGACTGGAAATTTTGCAGGTGGAAATCACATACTCCTTTATGTCGACTATTGGACGGCCCGCCACACTATACTTATCATGTTTAGTAGGGTGCTCTATGGTTCTAGCTTTGGTGTCCGAGACCTCTGGTTATATGGTGCTTGTCTATTTTTTGGGTGTACATGTGCTTTTTGGGTATACTTCTTCGCTTTGTATAATAATATTTTGGGTTACATGTATTTTTGGATATATTATACTATTTTTGTTTTTCCTTGTGTTAAGTTGTAATGTGGATAGAAGAATCCCTAGGGCCTTTATGTATTTATTTTTGTNATATATATATATATATACATATACATATATATATATACATATACATATATATATATATATATATATATATATGCTATTATATGAGTCTCCAACCACTCCTAATGTATAACAATTTGAGTACCAACTCTTTAAGACCAACTATGCCAGAGGGGATTCGAACCCCCGACATGAGAGGTCTTGCACCGATGATACCAACCATTAGACAGAGGTACGTGACACTATATATATATATTTTGAAAGCCCAAAAAGGCTAATGTATTAACTAAAAAGAAAGATACAAATACAATGTGATGGAGGGCCCAAACATGACACCCTGCTCACAACAAAACCATAAGGGGTTCCACAACTAGAAAATACTGAAAAGTACATTAGAGACATAAAGAAAAAGCCTAAAAATACAGAAATACATAATATCAGGTGGCTAGAGAGCAACCTAATTTGGTTTTGCCTCTGCCTCTGATTCTAGGAAAGGAGCAAGATAATAAGTTGGTAAGATGATTGCCATTGCCAATAGTAACCAATGTATCATCCAATATGTTCCTGAGCTGGAGTCGGCCTCCATTCTTCTTCTTCTTCCTGGAATAGACCTGCCATTCCTCTTCCGAAGATTGACTCACCTGATTTTGGTCTAAAGTGTGCTGGGGATATGCAGATTGTTGGACATTAGAAACAACTAGATGTTGTACCGGTTGATCTGTTATTGGATCAAAGGAGCATTATTGTGTCTTGGCTTGTAAGTGAGTCTTCAATAACAATGAGTGGTGTGAGCACAACTGGATCTGTAGCTGTAGTATGTTGTTCTTCTTCAGGAACTGCGGTGTTGGGAAGAGGATCGGGTTGCATCTGCTCAACAGGGATAGTAGGTGGCTGTTCTTTAGCGATATTCGACCTTAAATGAGGATGCAAACAATAGCAAATAGTACAGTTGTGGCCAAACATACTACAATGAGAGCAATAAGAAAGATGTGGTTCCATTTTAACCTTTTGTCAATACCCGTTATGCATAGTGTCGATCCATATCTCATCCAGAGCTGGTTGAGTGATATCTCTCTCAACTAACATACAAGTCACAGAGGGTCTAGTGGCAACAAGCATAGGACTATCCACCTTAAGAGACTTACGGTAAACAGTTGCTAAAGAGTAGAAGATTTTCATTTTTAACAGATGTAATTTTTACCCCGGAAACTTTATCCAAACATGAATGATAGGGGACTTCGCTTTTTGATCAAAACCGACAGCCCACTTTAGAATTTTCATAAAACGATTTTTAATCTTGTAGCTTTTTGAGAGAAAATGCGAGTGTAATCGATATCATGAGATAGCTGAATAAGTATATGTCTATCGTCAAGTAGACTAATGTTCCAACTGTCCAATAGTTTCATAGTATCAAACTCCTTCCTAATGATCTCCAATTTTGGGTGACCATAAAGGAATTTCCCCACTAGAGAGAAACGCCAAGAGGACGCGAGAGTACCAGTTTCAACCTCTATGAGAATAAGTGCATGCTTCTCATTTTTTTCCAAACTTTTTAATAAAAAGTGTTATCACCTCCACCTTCAAGAGCCTCATGGAAAGATTCTGGAACATTGCAGGACTTACCGGTAGCAAAACCAGACGCTGAACCTGGAGGAGGGGCACGAGCAGGAAAGTCGCCGGCAAGAGCATTTGTATAGGAACGGAGCGTCGAGGCCATCTTCCTCACAAGACAGGATAAAAATAGTCTGGTGACCGACATTATACACACACACACACACACACACACACATCCAAAGATGGATTTCTTTGGTAATAGGGTTTCCCATGTATTACACGGGCCCATTAACCATGCACTTAACGTTCTGATTTTGACCAGGCTAGCTACACTCATTAGATGTACGTTTGAAGGTGGCAAGTTATAAAGTTGTTTGTTGCTCAGAAAGACCTAGCAAGTAACTTTGAAGCACGTCAGCATTCACATGAGTTAAGCCTTCAGACGAGCTTCTCCAACCGAGTTGACTTATACTTCTCGAATTCTTTTACTGAGCTCTCCCATACCTGTAAAGCCCTCCTACTGAGCTTGTCGATACCTATCTAGCTACATCACCAAGCTCGATGAAAAATTCTTGAAGATGGAAGGGGATCATCATACATATATATACATATATATATTGGCCTTCTAACCTCCCTGTCGAGGATCTTTTCAACAACGGGTATTTGCAGGCCTTGTATGGTATGGCCTACGACATAGTCTTTTATTTATTTTTTATACCACTGTGTTGGCATAAACCCTCTATGATGTATAAATAGGAGGTAAAAGGGGAGATATATATCTCCTTCCATTCTTCCTCTTTTTTTCTTGCCACAATTGAGGGAGAAAGACTCTAAAATCTTTAGCTCTCCACCACCACTTTTTGCAAGATATCTCCCGGGTTGTTGACAATCTTTCTACTACAACACTACCATCTTATTTGAATGAGTAACAAAATTCGGATGAGGAATGATAAGTTCACACTTCCAGGAGGAAGAAGAAGAATGAAGATCTACTTGAGCTAAGGAATCTAATGGATGATATTTTGGTTACTTCGGGTAATGGTATGCACCTCGCCAATTTGTTAGCTGATTCTCTTTCGAGAACTAGAGATAGAGACATAATTAAACTGGGTGGTCCCGATTGATCTTATATGTACCATCTCTTTTTTGGGTTTTTTTTTTATGTTGTACTGTGTTGGTTGGGTGCCTATTTGGCCCACTCATACAATATATATGTACCATTTTCTCTTTAATATAATGACGCCTGTTTTTGCTCTGCTAGGGTTTAGGATCCTTGGCTGCGCAACTCCTACTCTCGGTTCCTCTCTTTAGTAGTGTCTTCCTTTGGTTTGCTAGGATCTTAAAAAGTGAATTGGGTAACTTTTTTCTTGGTGGTGGGACTGGTTTTGGTGTTTTTGTGTTTCCTGTGCTTTCAGCTTTTGATTTAGTTGGTTGTTGTTCCATTGGTTTCACACCACCTGATTGGCTTTTGGTTTCTTCCTGTTGCTGTGTTTTGTTCCCGACTCCTCTAGGTTACCAATGGATGTTACTTTGCAGCAAGCGGATCCCAACTATGTGGGAAAATCTCATGCAACTGCTGTCTCCCCTACCGGTTTACTGGGAGATAAATTGGTGTTCTCTCAAACCTACCATGATACTATGGTAGGGGATGAGGAAAGCTATCTATTTAAGAAAGGTTCCAAGAAGGGTGGTAAGCATGCCCTTATTTTTTCCGAAAATGAAGTAGTTAATCTATCCATGAGGTGTAAATTTACCCTTATTGGTAAATTTCAATTGGGTCATCCTAAAATGGACCTAATAAGGAAAACTTTTGATGAATTCAAGTTAACAGGTTATTGGAAGGTGGGATTGTTTGATGGGAGGCATGTTATGATTCATTTGGCTAATGAAGAAGATTATGCACACATTTTCTCTAAGAAGCTGATTAACATTGAAGGGAACCAAATGAAATTGCTGAAATGGACCCTTGAATTTGATCCTGGCAAAGAGCTCCCTATCATTTCCATTTGGTTTAACCTTCCTGGCTTGAAACTACATTTCTTTCACCATAAAGTCCTCTTTTCCATTGGTGCACTTCTGGGAAGGCCTATGAAACTTGATATCTCAACCTTTAACTTGACTAGGTCTTCAGTTGCTCGGATTCTAGTGGAAAGGGATATTACACTCCCTCCCATAGATGAAGTTTGGTTGAGCACTCAACATAATAAGTATTGGCAGCTTATAATCATGAAACAAAAACCTTATTATTACTCCATTGCAAAATGTTTGGCCACACTGATAAAAAATGCTTTAGGCTCCATCCCTCCCTCAAATCTACAAAACACACTCATCTACCAGCTGAAGCAAATCTTCATTCTTCTGCTCCAATGAAAGTTGCTAAACCTCCACCAATTTTGGATACTGAGGCTGATTTTGAACCCATTGATCATGGTGAGACACCTCTGTTGGTCCAAACTCATAATAATCAAGATATTTCAGAGCCACATACCATTTCCCTTGTTGAGGCAGCTGTGGCTCAGTTACAAGAATTGCCTATACATTCTAATCAGCCCTTGGAACTTTAGACAGATGGCCAGATTGACTCTACCATTCTAGTTGTGGAGATGTAGTAGGAAATGTAAACTGATTGGCTGATTTAGAAAGCTAAGAGGAAAAAGAAGTTTAGATTGAGGGGAAGAATACCTTGGATGAAACTTTGATCATTGAAGTTGGAAGCCCTTATTCCACTGGGAGGGAGTCCCTAACCAGGCTCACTAGGGGCAAATCTAAGCCCTCACATCTTGATTAATCTCTTATGTTGGAATATAAGGGGGATTGCCCACCCCCTTTTTCTTAGAAGGCTTCAATTTCTCAATAGAAAGCATAAATTTTGTTGTATGGCCATCTTAGAACCTTTGGTTCATAAACACCATGGTAAAATTACTAAGTCCTTCCCTGGTATTCATCATTGGGTCAACTGCAATAACAAAATCTGGTTCTTCTTTAGAAAAGAAGTTCAATGTACCATTTTGATCAACCACCCCCAATTCCTTCATCTCTTTTTTGATATGTCAGGAAACACTGATTTTTTCACAATGCAGGCTGAGCTTTGGTTCCATTTGCACTCTATAAGTTTATCCATTTCTTCCAATTGGTTGACTGGGGAAACTTTAATAATATTGCCTCCACCATTGAGAAAAAGGGGGTAGAGCTCCAAATCTAGCCCTCATGACAAAGTTTAATGACACCATTCAGGCTGCAGGACTTTTTGATCTGGGACTTGCTGGATCGCAGTTCACATGGAGAATGGGACACACTTGGGAAAGGCTGGACATGTTCCTTGCCAATGATAACTAGTTCCAAATTTATTTACACACTTTTGTTACCCATCTTAATTTTGATGGATCAGACCACAGACCATTATTAATCTTTATTAATGCTTATGCTGGTAATGGACCTAAGCCCTTCAAATATCTTAATATGTGATCCACTCATCCAAATTTTCACCACACCATCTCAGCAAATTGGAAGGATATCTCTCATCCCAATCCTCTTATTAAGTTGTAGTTACTGCAGAAGAAAATCAGTAAAGTACTAAGGCAGTGGTATTTGGGACACTTTTGGGGATGTCTACAAATTGGTGGAACAGGCTGAGCTGAATTTGACTCAATTAGAGAATGCCAACAATATAGATGAAGCTACTATATTTGCAGCTAATCAGAGGGCCCTCACCACCACAGCTTGGCTTGAGAACTTCCTAAAACAGAAAGCTGCCATCAGTAAGTTCACTGGAGGGGATATAAATACCAGTTATCACCATGCTTGTATCAAATATAGGAGGAAATGAAATGTTATCTATAGCATTGTTAATTCTCAAGGGATCAAACTCCATGAAGAGTCTCTCATTGCCAAGGATGCTGTGGAGTATTTCCAGGACATCCTAAACTCATTCTCCGCTCAGAGGCCCCAGCTGGATGTTTTGTTTGTTTCAGGAGGAGCTTGATTATGTCCATACACTTAATTTAACTGATATTCCCTATGAAGAGGAAATTTGGGGAGCTCTTAATACCATTGACCCTGCTAAAACTGTTGGACCTGATGGTTTTTCGTCAAATTTCTATAAAAAGTGTTGGAATATAGTTAAATTTGACGTGATCAATACAATTCAAACTTTCTTTAGAGGACATACTCTTCCAAACTACTTCAGTGCCTCCAATACTGTTTTGATTCCCAAATCTGCTGAAAGATACCATTGGCAGCATTTCAGACCCATTTCACTTACCACTGTCTTTAACAAGCTCATTAGCAAAATATTGGTGAATAGATTGAAGCCCCATCTCTCCAAACTGATCAGGCTCAATCAAGCTGCATTCATCACTAGAAGAAGCATTAATGATAGTGTGTTATTGGCCCAAGAGCTAGTGACTGAAATAGACAGAACTTGCAGGGGGGAATTTAATCTACAAGTTGGATGTTAGGAAAGCCTATGACACCATCAATTGGGATTTCATTCTGGACACTCTAAAGGCCAGGGGGTTCCCTTCCAATTCTTGTGAACTCATTTCCAAGTGGCTGCAAGGTAATGTTAATACCATTCTTATTAATGGCAGGGCCCATTGCTTCTTCACTGCTAATAAGGGCCTCAAGCAAAGTGATCCACTATCACCCACTCTCGTTATTTTGTCTATGGATTATTTCTCCAGGCTTATTGACAACAAAATTCCTTCCACTTCCTCTAATTTACATCATCATAAGTCGAATATGCCTATAAGCCACCTCCTTTATGCAGATGACATCATATTGTTTTCCAGGGCTACTAAATCAGCTGTCAAACAAGTTATGTACTGTCTTGAGGCTTTCCAGTAGTGCTTGGGCTTAGAATTCAATACAATTAAATGCACCTTGCTGTTTAACTGCATAATTAAGGAACATCTCAAACATTGGATACAACATGTTACTGGGTTTTCCACTGCTTCCATCCCCTTCCACTACCTTGGAGTACCCCTCATTAAAGGAAGAGTAAAACAGGAAGAGTAAAACAGATGCAGTTTGATCAGGTCATAGCCAAGATAGATGCCTAGTTGAATTGTTGGACTGATTCCTTTCTTTCTAATGGGGGCAAAATCACCTTACTAAAGAGCATCTTAACTACCTTCCCACAATATGTTATGCAGATGTTTGGGATGAAGAAAAGCACTCAGCTACACCTGGAGAGAAGCTTCAACAGATTCTTATGGTCTGGGCAGAGAAAGAACTCCACTGGGCTAGTTGGCAGAAAGTTGCAAGGCCAATAATTGCAGGGGGACTGGGATTTAAAGGGATCCCTCAACTCCAACTAATCAATTTGTGCAAACAGTGGATCAAGTTTAGGCAGCGGGATTCACTTTGGGCCAAATTTCTTATGGGCAAATACTCTAAGGGACTTCATCCAAATCAGGTGGTGAGGAAAATTGGGGATTCAAAAATTTACATCAGCCTCCTTAAGGTTAGACAACAAGCTGAAGATCTTTTCTTATGGGATTTGGGACAAGATAACATCAATTTCTGGCTGGATAAATGTTGCCATGAAGAAATGTTGTATCCTCTTTATCAAAGCTACAATTTTGATCTGCAGACGGATGACTGCTGGGAGGGAAATAATTGGTCACCTGCTATGTTGCACACTGTGGTTACCCCCTCTTATGCTGAAGCTATATCTAAGTTACCTTTTGATACCAACAGGAAATATTCCATTGCTACCTCTCAGAGCAAATCTCAAAGCCTAACTCAAGCTATCTATGCTAAATTGTATCAGTGGGGATCCGTTTCCTGGGCTGAATGCCTTTGGAATAAATTCTTACACCTTCTATGTCTTTCCTGGGATGGAGACTGTTTCATCATTTCTTACCAGTGGATGACATTCTTAAATTAAAAGGGTTGAGAGGTCCCTCTAGATGCCCTTTATGCCTGCAGGATGAAGAGTATTATGCCCATTTTTTCTTTTAGTGCCCTATTCTCAAAATGTGTGGAAGGACTTTCTTAAATGCTTATCCATTGATACCATTCTTTTGGATTGGAATAAGCTATCTCTTTGCTGGGTAAACCTGGGCTGAGATAAATTTGGGCGCTGTCCCTTTTATCCTGGCATGGTTCCTCTGGATGGCTAGAAATCAAGCCAAGTTTGAGAATTGTCTCATCCTTGCTTCTAAGGTGGCAGTTCATTGTAAGACTTTCCTCCTCAATTCGATTTCTCTGAAAAATTTCCCTAATATATGTAACTCATCATGGCAAAGTGGTACCCCCAAACTTGAGGTCACAAAGGTGCTTTGGGTAAGACCCTCCCAACCTTTTATCAAGGCTAACACTGATAGGAGTTTTTTCAGATCAGGGTGTTGCTATAGGTGGGGTTTTCAGGGATCATACAGGTAGATGCCTTCTGTTTTTCTATTCTTCTATCTCAGTCAAGGAACCTTTGGAAGCTGAGGTGGCTGCAGTGTTTTGGGCTATTAAGTTAGTAATTCTCAACAAATGGGCAAATGTACAGGTGGAGATGGACTCTTCTTTACTTTTGAGGGTTCTCACTGCTGAAGAATCTCGTCCTTGGCATATTGCTCAATAACTTTGGAAGATCAAGGCATTAAAGACTCCTTCTCCCATCCATTTTACATTTATTTATAGAGAGGGCAACAGTCATGCTAACTGGTTGGTGGGGAATGTCTCTAACTCCACTCTTGTTTCCAAATCCCCCTCTTCTTTTGCTTTTCTTTTGGTTGGGGACCTTTTAAATGTCCCTTACCTTAGAATCTGTAAACGAATTTTGTTGGAATAGAATTCCCCTTTTTCAAAATAATAATAGTATATATATGTATATATACTACATGTATACATATATGTGTACATGTATACATATATGTGTGTGTGTGTGTGTGTGTGTGTGTGTGTGTGGATAGGCTTATTCTAAAATATTATGCATAGATTGCGCCCTAGCATATAAAGCATAGGCACCGTTCCTATGAATTCAGATGCATAAGAATATTTCATGTGTGCACTTTATTCTGCGATGTAGGAAATTTTATAAGTGGATTAGCTATAGGATGATGTGTTCCTTTGTTCATTTGGAATTCTAAAACAGTTGACATTTATATCAACACCCCCATCCATCATCCATCCTGGCTTATTCTAAAATATTATGCATAGATTGCACATTGACTTCGCTTCAGTCAATTGAAAGCTACACTTGGTATTACTACTTTTTCCTTGCTAGAACCTGAAAGAAGTCCTACTTGGGCAAGTTCAGTTGTTAATTTCTACTGACAGACACATACACACACACACCCCGACAAGCACACGTGCACACGTGCGCGCGCGCGCACACACACACACATGTCCTACTTGGGTTGAAGTTTTTATTGCAATATGCTTGTCAGATGTAAATGAAATTCAAATGGATTTATTGATTTGTGATTGGATTTTGTAAAATGTCAAATTTTTTAATATGCATCATAAATGATATTCAGAAGCTACGTGCCATATCTTAGAATAAATTATTGATAATTATGTTGGTTTGAATCACTGGGTTTTCGGTATAAAGGAAAGTTGAAAACTTTGTGACCTCCAGAACTACTGTTTTCCTGTTGTAGTTGGCAAACATATCTTCATCAGATGTACATTCTGCTAGAATGTTTCTGGCTTAAGCTGAATTAACGCTTTCACTGTTGAGTTTTAAATTTAGTTACTGCTTCTTAATATTATTACTTTGATGGTATGGATACTTTTGCTGATATTTTGTCCAATTTGCTCGGCCACATGGTCTTTTTTGTAACCCTAGCTATTATCTTTTGCTTTATTTGAATCATTTATCTTCTGTACTAATTGAATTGTTGTTTGCTGAATGAGATGATCTGTAGGATTGAAAAAGCATTACTTGGCTGAGTTGTCTTCATTTTGTTTTTTTATTTTTTATTTTTATTTTTTTGGATTGTGGGGATCACATAAATTTATATGTAAATCTGCAGGTCTCTATGTTCTTGCATCAGAGCCAGTTAACATGCCCTGGTTTGATGCAGTTTATGCTGATATTGGAGACGAGCAGTCTTTGATCCAGTCTTTGTCTACATTTTCTGGCCACTTAAAGCAGATAAGTGTAGGTTCAATTACTTTGTCATTTTCTATCAATAAAGTTATGTTTATCCATGTCAATCAGGAAGGACAGAAATCAGACAACCAAATTAGGAGTTTTCTATAATTAGAAACTATTTATTTAAATTATTTTCAATGTCTTTATTCTGATTTATTTCCCTTTTAGCTAAATATTTAGATTAGTAATATGTATTATTAAGTTACCTAAAATAGATTATGCACTTTATTTTGCACCTAAAATAAATTGTAAAATTATTATTTAATGGATAAAAGCAAAGGGAAAAAACATCGAGCCTATTAAGGATTCAACTTACTTTTTTCTCGAAACTTTGACATGGTATCAGAGCCAAAATTTTGCCTTAACCACCGGTAATTATTGGAGGACCGTCAAGGCTCCATTCCCACCGGCCTTCTTGCGGGAAGGGAGGAACTGTTTCTTTGCCTTGGTTCTCGCTCGTCTACTCGTCGTCCCATTGTTTCTTCACCTGCGTCGTCTTTGTTCTACTTCGTCTTCCTCTTCGACTCAGCCAGTCTCGATAGAACCTCTCCTTCGTTCGAACTCCACCCGTAGTGACTCCCGCCTTCAAACTCTATTATGTCGCTTGTGCCTGGCCATCGTGTTCTAAAGATGGAGAATGAGAGCACGAGCATAAGCCACGTATATGAAACCCTCAATCTCTTGGGCTCCTCATCAGGCGAACAAGATCAAGTCAAAGCTTCCCCAATCCCGATAGACTGACAGGGGACTTGGTTGAACTGGCCCAACCCAATTCAGCAGGAGATTGTTTCAGCAGGGGACTAGATAATATTCTAAAGGGCAGAAATTACTGTCCTTTCCTACCATCTCCTCTTCTTTCTAATGTTATATATAATGTGTTTAGGGTTAGTTTTTATTGATTTTTTATTTCTGTCTCTAGGAGTTCTCCCTTGCTAGGGCTGCGTCCGAGGACAGGTGGTGCTTCGGTTTTATTCTGTTCTGAAGTGTTGATTACCTCCGTCAATCCTTCTAACATACCCCCTCCTCTCTGTTTATCAGCCATCGACCAACCCACCTTCCCCTTCCCTGTTTTCATTCGTTGCTGATCCTCCCTTTCCTCTTTGCTTTCAGGTGCTGGCCATTCCACTTTCACCTATCTATTGTGTCATCACAAACCCCACCCGCACCCATATAGGTTGCTGCCGACCTTATCCCACTTCCCCGTCGAGCCGCTCCAGCTTGCTGCCCTTCGCATGGGTGGCAAACTTCCCTTTTTTGCACTCCAACCTGATAGCTAGTCCTCTTTTACCTCTTCATATCACTGTTGAACCTCTTCCATCTACTTCCAACAACCACCTGGTTGGGGTTAGTTTTTTTTGATTTTTTATTTTTGTCTCTAAGAGTTGTCCCTTGCTAGGGCTGCGTCCGAGGATAGGTGGTACTCCGACTTTATCTTGCTCTGAAGTGGCGATTACCTCTGTCAATCCTTCTAACATACTCCTCCTCTCTGTTTATCAGCCATCGACCAACCCACCTTCCCTGTTTTCAGTTGTTGTTGATCCTTCCTTTCTTCTTTGCTTTCAGGTGCTGGCCATTCCACTTTCACCTATCTACTGTGTCGCCACAAACCCCACCTGCACTCTTATAGGTTGCTGCCGACCTTATCCCACTTCCCTGTCGAGCCGCTCCAGCCTATTGCCTTTCTCATGGGTGGCATACTTCCCTTTTTTGCACTCAAAACTGACAGCTAGTCCTCTTTTACCCTTCATATCATAGTTGAACCTCTTCTTGTTGTGTTTACTTTCAAATCTTCTGTATGGATTCCTTTTTCCTTTCGTTGAATTGTATCCAAGGAGATGGTGATGCTCCACTTGTATCCTACTCCGAGATGGTAATTGTATCTCCCCTTTTATTTTCCCTAATCTGTCTCTTCCACTCCCTCTAGCTGCCGACCACTGCAAGCCTTCCCCAGCCACCTACAACCCACTTCCTAGTCGTCCAATCTGTTGTCCAAACCCTTCAAGCCAGTTGTGTAGCCCCGCAACCTGCTGTCTAGTCGTCAAACCAGCTGTCCTAACTCCTGTTATCTATTTTCCAGACTCCCGTTACCTACTGTCGAGCCTTTCCGCCATCCCCCCTCACTTTCCCAGCTTTCCAAACTACCCTACAACCCTCGACCCTTTCTCTTTTCCTTGTCACCTTGCTGAAGCCATCACTACCCTTGGATCTTCTCTTCTGGTCCTCATTCGGGATTTGGATTGTTATTGTATTCCCCTTTTTTGTTTGTGTCGTGTTGTAACTCTATTTCTAAATTAATAAAAGTTTGCTTTGGTGTTTCCACTGAATTTCATCTAGTTCCGATATTAATAGGTTTTTGAGCTTGATATATGGCATTACTCTATATCAATTTGAAACACTTAATTTAAAACTGACCTACTTTATGCAATTTCTATCAAACATGCAATTTTTTCAGTGATTGAAGTCCATCGTGAAGCTTTCCTCATTTCTAAGTGTGCCAACCAGCTTGCGAAAATGCAAATTGCTTGATTGCAGTGATTTATTATGTTAAGAAAACTACTGTGAAAGAGTCTCTTTTTTAATTTTGCACCGGAATATGATCACAGGATTTGGAAAATCGGAATAAAAAAAATTTAAGCATAAAAACACAATCAAAACAACCAAATAAATACACAGATTTTACGTCAAAAAATCTGAGAACGGGAAAAAATCACGGAATCACACCACCACAAAGCCTATTATGTTATTTAGAAAGTTTTACAAAGGACTCACACAAGTTTCTTCTCCACATTTACACGAAAAACTTACAGGAGGTGCACCAACAATCTTCCTTCTTTGATTCGACGCAAAAATCACGTTGAATCACCGAAATCTACCTCTTCGACACTCCTCACCTCACCGGGATGTTTGTGAAAGAATACAGAAGAAAGAAACAACAAACTCAACAAAAAAGACTTGAAATTGGGATTAAAAATAAATCCTGAAAGAAAACTGCCCCAGATGCTTAGGCGCCCAGACTTGAGCACTTAGAAGCGAAGCTTTTTGTTTGACGCCCAATAATGGGCACCAAGGCACTAATAGAGCGGCGCATAGGCGCCAGTCCCTCTGGAAGTGAGCGCATATTAGCCCAAAACCGAAGCCTAAGCACCGCTCAGTGAGCGCTGGAGCGCTATACCCGACTCATATGCATCGATAACTCTGTTTTGTCTTCACACATCGTAACAATCTTCCACTTGGAGTCAAAAGCATTGCACCTCCATCTGAATCGTCTTCATAGTCACGTACCGTGGTCACATACCGTAGTGTGGCTCACCCCCGGTCTAAACCTTCGTGAAACCCAACTGAAGCCAAGCACAGCTTCAGTTTCTCAACATTCACCACCTTTTCCAACATATCTGCAATATTTTCAGCTGTATGTATCTTTTTTAGAAATAACTGCCCGTCATCTAGAAGAGATCGAATGAAATGATAATTGAACTGGATGTGTTTCGTCTTAATATGAAAATTAACATTCTTAGCAAAATGAATCTTACGCATACTGTCACTGTAGAGCTTTCTAATCCTCTGTTCATTGCCCAATTCTGCAATAAAATTCTTTAGCCAAATCATTTCTTTGCTAGTATTAATAATAACAACATATTCAACATCCCTAGTTGAAAGTGCAATGATCTTTTGGAACCTGGANTTGGAGTTAATATAGGCTTATAAATTTGGTGGAAACTTTCAACGCTTATATAAGATTTCTTAGGTGTTGATGGAGGTTGAAGATTTTGATAGGAACTAGTTTTTTTTTTCCTTTTTTTATGGCAGATGCAGGGATAGATATAAAGGATAGCTTGGGTTAGTATTTGTGAGGAGAATAAGGTACGTTGTTCGTCAACAATAGAATTGAAGGTNATGCATAAGGAGGAATCTTATATGTTAACCTCCCAATTGTTAGTAACACGGGAACTTTCCACTTCAACAAAAATCCACATAATCTCGGAATCGACGGGATCTTGTGATCCTGCAGAATTACTAAGAAGAAAAGAGTGGCTTTAGTGATCGCGGGAGGACAAAACGAGAAGTTCTCGTCCAGCTGGCAAATTCAACTAGACATTTAAACTTTTTAGACTTGCTTCCATTTTTTTTAATTAGGATTATTTTCTATTAATAGATTATATATTATTGTATTTGGTTATTTTTTGAGACATTAACTTGGTTTTATGTATTTTTGATAATTATTCTCTAATGTTCCACTCATTAAAGTGTTGTAGTCTCTTCCATTTGCAACTGAAGTGTCTGTAGCTTGCTCAGGAATACATGGTGGCTCCCAGTCACTATTCATACGGTGTCGTTTCATCATTCAATTGCTGTTTTCAGTCCAGGCAGCTGCCAAACATTTCCCTAACCCGTCCCAAACACCATCAATATCCCATATATTCACTTCCTTTTTAATCCCCAACCATTTCCCCACTAATTTTCCTTCTTGAACACCTTCTAGGAGCCCTAAAACGGTGTTATTTTGTCGAGAAGTTTACTAGGAATAGTTAATCCTTAAGAGTCATCAATTGATGATACTGAGGAAACAATGAAGTGGATGTTAAGTGACAGTAACACCGTCAACTTTGGCTTTGCAAGGGTCTAAGGCTGATTAGGCAATGTCAAGACAATAATAGGGCAGAGCGAAGGAGGGGACCAAGAGGAGTATGTTACACTAGGTATGCACAACCAACAAAGAAACAATCCTACCAAGTGAGTTTATAGTTTTGTTGATGTGGACTATTAGAGAAATACTAACTGAATTATAAAAGCAAAAGATAAAAACATGAGTGATACTTCATCAAATCCACGACCCAAGGCCATGACAAAACATAAAGATTTAAATACAATTTATCCACTTTGCAAGCAATAATCATGAAGCAGTCTTGAAAATGTGACTTTGTCATTAAAACTGAAAATTTTTCAAAACAAAAAGTCCAAGAATGGATTTTAATCTTCTAAGATATATTTGATTCCCATATTTATCCCACATTCAGTTTAGCACTCAAAAAAACTTTGAGCGTTCAAGAATGTTGAAAGAAATAAAATAACATTTGAAGGGTGTAAGTGGACTATAAAGATAATAGGGAATGTAGATCCAGCTAAAAATATATCATGATCTCATAAATAATATTACTGAGCATTCTAGAATTATATAGCAATAGCAATTGTCATGTTTAAATCCAAAAAAAGGGGAGAATGCAAGGCCTGCCAATGATGGTCAAATACAATGAAAGCCATAATATAGAGAATGGCGAACAAAAGTCAAAATTTAGGAGAAAATAGTGGATGACAGTTCGTGAGGTAAAATTGACTCTTTTCAAAATCCTTGATGCTTCCACAGGAGATATGTTTCATACATTTAGAATTGATAATTTTGATAAACTGCCTTCAATTAGAATATGATGTACAGTAGAACATATAATTGAAAGAGACAACACTTTTCCAACGATATTGGGGGCATCTTCCCATCATACAACTTTATAGATGCTTAAAGAGGCATGGACAGAAGAGTCCCAAAATACCATAGGCCTTTAGTGGTGTNGATTTCGAGGTTGTCGTTCGTCACGACCTAAATCCTCATATCTTCCAGACTGTTTGTGTGATCGTTTCATACAAATGTAAGCCCTAATTAAATAAAATTGACAGGATAAAAACTTGAATAATTTCTTCTTGAAACTGAAGCCAAACCATAGGGTAGACTGAGAAGTTACTGAGGTTCTCGTTCGAATATGTGACANATTTTTTTTCAAAATTAAAATTAAATCAATTATATTCAAAATCCCGACCGGAACAAATCCATGGATGACAGTTATTACTTGTCAAGAATGTGAAAGGTGTCATCGACACAGAGGATTTGTTGGTTTCACGAGCCACCTTCTTAAAGTCTGTTTAAGATGCGCCAATGGCCCTTGCATTAGTCCGCTCAAAAGGGGCCGATGCAAAGAGGGAGATACCCACATGTCTACAACCGCTCCTACACTACTTCAAGGACGTAATGACTGACTGCGTTTCAAATGGCTTCCTACCACTAAGGGACTTCTAACACACTATAGATCTCATACCAGGATCGATGTTACCAAATCATCCTGCTTACAGATTACGACCCGTAGAGTACAAAGAGCTCCAACGTCGCGTGCAGGATCTTGTTGCAAGAGGATTAGTCTGAGAAAGCACGAGTCCATGTGTTGCCCTCGCCCTTATAGTGCCCAAGAAAAATGATTCATGGCGGTTGTGCATTGACAGTCGTGTCATTAAAAAAATTTCATCAAAAACTGGTTTCCCATACCACATCTTAATGATCTCTTAGATCAGCTACACAGACCCACCGTCTTTTCTAAAATCAACCTGTGCGGTAGATATCATTAGAAAAGAATGTGGCCATGAGACGAGTGGAAGACCGCCTTCAAGACGCGAGATGGTCTCTACTAATGGACAGTTATGTCTTTTGGTCTATCCACTGCACCTAACGCTTTCACGCGACTGATGAGTCAAGTGTTTCGGGCCCATACGAGAAATTCGTTGTGGTCTACGTCGACGATATTCTAATTTATAGTAAATCAAAGAGGAGCACTTGCAACACATTGGGGCAATATTCAAGGTTTTACGAACTAAACAACTGTATGCTCATCCCAAGAAATGTAACTTCATAACAAACCAATTATCTTTTTAAGGCTACATCATGTCTAGCCCAGACATTCAAATGGAGCCAACGAAGATTGAGGCAATCGTCAGCCGGACCACACCATAATCATTCACCTAGCTATGCCAAATTTTTGGGGATAGCCTTCTTCTACTGTAGATTTGTTTGAAACTTCAGTGCTATTAATGCTCTCATCAACAATAGTTGAAATAAAAAGAATTCATTTGGACTGTCACAACCCAGACTAGCTTCGACACATTAAAGGAGAAGATGACTTAGACACCCGTTCTAGTCTTACCGGATTTCAACCAACCATTCGAGGTTGATTTTGACGCCTCTGACGTGGGCATTGGCACTGTACTCAGTCAAGAAAATCACCCCATTGCCTTTTTCAGCAAAATGCTAAATGATACACCACAAAAATATTTCACGTACGTCAAGGAATTTTATGCCATTGCCAGAGCCCTGGAGTCATTACCTTCTGATAAATGAGTCCACCCTCTTCACGGATCACGAAGCTTTAAAATTCTTATACAATCAGAGCAAACTAAAAGGGCAACATGTCACTTGGGTGGAGTTCTTAGCTTCATTCTAGTCCGTGCCCAAACAAGAAGCGAGTCAGATCCGCATCGTGGACGTGTTGAGTCGTCGTCACCTACTGATGACATCTCTAAAAAAATCCTATCCTTCCTACTTAGGCTAAATTTCAAATTCTCGTTTATTCCTTCCACTCTCCTTTAATTCTTACATATTTCTCTAGCTACCTAGTTTACTCCCTACTTCCATCTATTTATAATTTTCGTTTGTTGATCACTAAACAATTCTTGACCATTTCCTAATTCAAGTGTCTTTCAGACGTTTCCTCTTCAAGGGCTATATTGGACGGCGAGTGGTGTTGCCGCTATACCTCACCCAAGGTGGTGTGCATCTCCCATTCGTTCCTTCCTCCCTATTAGTCACCAGCGCCTTCCTTTGCACAAAGAGGTTGTTGGTCTCAACTTTCCCCGTTTAGGACGGCCGCAGCTCCCGCCTGCTTCTTAGACGGGCCGCTAACCACCTCCTATTTGCCCCTAGTTGTTCGCAGACCTCGACAGCAACGCAGACAAGCCGCAGGCCTCCACTCTGTTGACCCCCAGTTGATCGCAGCTTCGTTCGCGGTCCTTTCTGCTAATTCCAAGTTTCTTGTCCCAGCGCATCCCATTGATCAGTAGCTTATAGCTCCCAACCCCGTGGCCCCACCTCTCGAGAGCATCGGTCCGGCTGCTTCCAATTCCCAGTCCCATGGCTCTGACAACACTCCCGCACATCTTCCACTCGAAAGAACTATCGCGCCCATTCAAGAGGGTTATTTTATCTTCTGTTATTTATTTACATTTGTTTTTATTCTCTTCAATTCACACTATCACATCTTTATTGTGTCATTATTGTTGTTGCGTCATCCTTATACCTTTTTTATAAAAAAATCAGCAATAAATCAATGTGTTGTTTTTGTTGTGATTTAGGTTAATTTCGGTATAATTGCCTTAAGTTGACAAAAAGAGGTTAGGTTTGTCAATGTTAGCTTTTTTGTATGCTTCACCCAAACTAACTTTCGAGTCTATGGCCGGCTCAGGCTTGCCGATTAAATGGAGGGCCAAGCATTGACTTTAAGCTTTAGAATTTCAATTTTATGCAATATATGCGTATATATTGAGAGTATAAATACAGATAGTATTGAATATGTTGATTTTTTTTGTTAGAAATTATTATTTTTGAATGCTGGTGATTGTGGCTTCTTTTGAAAATAAGCTAGTGGTAAATGAATCATAAATAGGTTGGCCATGCATAACATTGTAAAGAAGATATACTTAAAAAATAGATGTAGCTTGCTAGGATTTGGGATGATTGAGGGTAAATCAGTAATATGACTAGAATTTGTCCAAATAGTCTATGGAAAAAATCAGAGAGAACATCCCATATAGCACTGTTTGGGAATAATGGGGATGATTCATAAAACCAATGGCCATTAGTTGGATAAGAATAATTATGATGATGATGATTTGTTGACCTCAATTTTTGTGAGGTCTAGTATTTCTCGTAGGAATTAGGATCTAGCCTTAGGGGTCTTCCTGCGACTATCTTAGCACCTTAGAAGTGGTGTCCGCCTCGTTTTAGTTCGACCTATTTCCGTCCTCTTTTGGAGTTTCGCGTGTGCGGTATCGACTTCTAACACTTAGAAGGATGAAACTGACATTAGGAAACCCAAAATGGATTCCTATAGGACCTTTCCGAGCCTTAGGGTAGCCTTCTGCACAATTCGCACGCCCGCGCGCGTCTGATCGCCGCAATTCGCATTGCCTGCATTGTTATNCCTTCCGGATGTTAGAATTATGGGTGACCGGGCTCCTCTTGTTTCTACCAAGGTAAATTAGACCTCCATCAGCCATCATTCTTCTCTCTTCTATCTGATTTAATTTCTTGTCCGTTGATATGTCACATTATTTTTCTGTCTATACTTTATCTGTGAGGATCATTTCAGTCATTTCTATACATCTAGTTGGATGGTTAGCTTCAAATGTTTTTGGAGTTCAATTATAAATAAAGTTTAAGACCTTTATACTTCTCCTATACACTTTTTATGGTTTCACTAGATAGTTAAGTATATCAACTTTGATTCAAACAAAAATTTAATGTTTTTGCTCCAGTAACTATCTTTTGGAGCTGAGATTTGTCACCATCATTATCATTAACGTTTTCCTAATTTTTATGTTAGATTATTCTACTCAGGTTGCTTGCTCAGCCTCTTTCATGTGGTTCTTTGACGGTTCTCATGCAAAAGTTTATTCAACTTTGTTGTTTTCATTTCATCATTCAAATTTCACTACTTTTCTTTGATCTTTATTCATGTTTATTGCTTCTAGTATTAATGCCTTGGTCTTGTGCGGTGTTTGATTGGCTCTCTATGGGTGTTTTTTTTGTTTTTTATTGAATTGCTTCCCGTGGGCTCAGATATCGTGTTAGTCTGCTTCCTAATAGTCGAACTCTCATATATTCGTTGAATGTAGTCTTTTGGCGAGGTTCTCTTTAGATAATTCTCACACCAACACATTGGGGATTTTAATTGTAGATGACCTTTCCTGATTAGTCTTTTGTGGCATCTAATTTAGTCTGTTTTTCTTTATTTTCTAGCAAATGCACTATTGCTTGTTTGGTGTTCAGCAATTTGGGTATTTACCGTGTTGTGAGATATTTTGTGGAAACCGATTTGAGAGACCTGAAGCAAAATGTTGAACATAAACGTACAAAATCAGACAACACATAAAACACAAATAACTTGAAAAAATACGAGAAAGGGAAAAAAATATGAAGGCTCGTCACACTAAGAAATCCACTATGAAAAAATAATGAGAATTATAAAAATTACACCACACTCCAACCTCTCTACATTTTTTGGAACTAAAAAGCACTCTTCTTCCTTATAAGAGAATAGTAGAAATCCAATGCAATACACATAAATTCCTGCGACAAAGTTGAAACTTAAAGCCTCAAACTATTGAATTCGATTATTGGCGTCGGGGTGTTACAATAGGGCACAATAACACTACATGGGGTGCAGGGGCACTGCTCTCCAAGTTTTGCATTATCAAACGCTCAGTTTCTTGAAATTGTGCCCGGCGCAGTGGCGCTCCTCTTGGGCGGCGCATTGTGGAGCGCTCTGTTCCATAACCCAACCACTGGGGTCACTCCTCGCATCCCCTAGCAAACTCACCGTCAAGCTTGATCGGCGAAACTAATAGATTTGAGTGACCAATTGATCACCACAGTGAGACTTTCCATCATAACGATCTCCCACTTAGATACTAATTGCAATTAATTTCACTTTAATCTTGCAACACCTTCATAGTAATGAATAGTAGTGTGGCTCATCCCTGGTCTCAACTCTTTTGAACTCTAATTGAAGCTAAACATTGCTTCAGTTTCTCTACAGTTACAACCATAATCAACATGTCAGCAAGATTTTGAGCTGTGTGTATGTTCTCCAAAGATGATTGATCATATCTAGGAGTGAACGAATGAGATAATACCTTACTTGAATTTGCTTTGTCATGACATGAAATATGATGTTCACTGCTGAATGAAAAACACTCATACTACACTGTGAAGTTTTCATTCCCCCGCTTCTTGCCCAGTTCTTCGATAAAGCGTTGTAACCAAATCATTTCTTGCCAACCTCAGTGCGAGCTATATTTTCAACTTTTGTAGTTGATTGAGTAAAACATTTTGTAACATGGAAATCCAACTCACTGTTATGTTTCTCAAAATGATGATATAACATGTTTTTGTACCATCATCTCTTGCTTGATCTGAATCTACATATCTCTGTAGTTCTATCATTGCACTTCAAAAGCAATTTGCTTTGTTGAGTTTTCCCCTCGAGTATCCGAGAATTCACTTGACCTCCTTTCAACAACGTTTCGTTGAATTTTCCATGTACCTGCTGACTATTGCCACTGCATGTACAATATTTGGTCTTTTTCATATCATCGCATACATCAAACTTCTAACAGTTGAATCATATATGATTTTTTTCATCTGTGCTTGCTTTGCTCCAGATTTAGCCGATTATTCTTTACATAACCTAAAGTGACTGGTTAAGTGGGTGCAAATTGATTTTGTCTCACTTATGTTGAAATTGTGTAGAACATTCGCAATATATCCTGTCTGAGACAACTTCAATGTTTCTATACTTTTGCTCGCTGATTCTCGTTCTGAGGATTTATTTATTTGGACCTAAATACTTCATTTCAAACTTCTTTGATAATTGTTTCTTCAAGTTCTTGATCTTATTCATAGCTGCTTTTATAATATCATGTCATTTACATATACAAGAAGCACAATATAACAATCATCAAAATATTTAATGAAAGGACAGTGATTTGCTTGACATTTCGTGTACAATGGTTGTGGGGCCTATTTCAAACCATAAAGACTATGCTTTAGTTTGTAGACCATGCATTCTTTTCTTGAAACATATCCTTATAGTTGCACATTGCACAGTTCTTCTTCTAAGTCACCATGTATGAATGTTGTTTTCACATCCATCGGACATTCTAAATATAGGCCTTTCACTGTTACTAAGCTCAACACAACACTAGTAGTTGTCATCTTTACTACAAGAGAAAATATTTCTGTCAACTCAAATCCTTCATTTTGCTGAAATTCCTTCACAAAAAGTCTCGTCTTATAGTTTCCATCTAATTCTTCTTTCAGCCGGTAGACCCGCTTGTTGTGCAGTGTCTTTTTGTCATATGGTAATTTTACCAGTTCACATGTCTTATTTGACATTATGTCGGTCAACTTTTTTATTTGATTTGATTTAGAAATTTAATTTAAATATAAAGTATATAGTTTAGGTTTTGAAAGTAGTGCTTTAATTTTTTTTAAAAAATGAGACCAAAGAGATTACATTTGTCCAATAGTTTACATAATCGTGTCCGATACCGCGAGTACTACACCCTCCCGAAAGATAAGTATATACCTCGACGATAGACCCAATCTTACAAACTAAGAGATTTGTGACATCTGTTTTGTCTGCGAACCTTTTATATGTGACCGACAAGTTGTCCTATTTAATACAAAAATTAAATAGGGTTTATTTTACCTGAGTTTCAAGTTTCCTATAAAGGCAAGCCCCTATAGTTAATTACATCCCAAATGACTGCAGTCACTTGAGAAAACTTTCAATAATGATCAGAGGTACTGGTCTTTAAGAATTCGAGGTTTAAGTTTTCACGGTAGGATGTGGAAAGGCAAGTGGGAGTGGCTCAAATAGGAACAACTATTTTCAGGAGTCCAAAGGAAGGAAAATGTGGGGGATGTCACAGATTCTGAGGAGAAAACTTCAGTGACTTCTCAAACTATCCTAATGTGTGGCCGAGTTTTAGAGACGGTGTTATTTGAGTGTTTAATCCTGCCAATTTTATTATTTGAGACTTACATTTGCATAATATCTGATTATGCAGATAGCCCGCAGAGATAAGAGAATTTACGTCGTAACGAACAAAAACCTCAGAAACTAAAGCGAATTAGGACTTACACTGCACAATATTGTTGCACAGGTGCCTAAAGAGGGTGTGAGGATTTACGTCGCGCTGGGCGAACTACCTCGAAGTCCTATGTGTTGTTATTTAGACTAGGAAAGAGATCGCTGAAGCAGATCCTCTTGCTGCTCTGTCTGAGTTGCTCGTCATCCTGCCCACAAATTTAGCTCTGAACCTTCTGTCGTCGCGATAGCTCTAGGTTTAAGTGTTTGAGATTGGTGATTTATGTTTTACAGCTTTGGTGTTAATGTTTGGTTTTGTTTTGCTTCGGGTTTGGTTTTGCATGCAAAATAAGCACATTGCCGGTAAATAAAAAGTACTTTGAAAAGTAAAATATAGTAAAGTAAAATGCTGTAAATAAACTTGTAAAAGTGTACATGATATCTACTACTGTTGCGTGATTAATATTACAAGCATAGTATGACTTGCAACATATTTAAATAAACTTGTAAAAAAAATAAACAAGATGAGAAAACCCAACACGAAAGTCAGAAAAACGAGTTGTAAAAAAAATCACGAGCAAAAGAAACCCTTAGTCACATATGAAAGATCAGAATTGGGTGTAAAACATTGGTAAAAGTGGGGGCTCAGAGCTGGACTGTTTGTTTTTCAATCTTGAACAAGTGTTACCAGTCCGACAATATACGGGGGCAGTTCTTAACCTCGATTCAAATGACTAACCATGGACTTTTATAAATTTTCATAGAAAAATTCATTGATTTTCATGTAAAAGCTGTTGTTTACGTCATCTTTTATGCAGAGTTCTGTTTAACATGCCAAATTTTTTTTGTTTTATTTTTTTAAATAATTTGTAAAGTCGTATAGTTCACATGCTAGTCACTTTAATCGTGCTAGAACTACTGACAACCTAAGAGCGTCGGGACGATCCTATCAAGAATCGACGAATAGTATCATGGATCATTTTCTATCTCTTATCGAAGATCCTTGATGTAGGAGATGTTATTCTAATATTCTCACTTCGTATCCCTCGTTTAAGCCCACATAAGCAATGTCGTCATCGCCCTCACCACCTAGAACCTAGACTTATCCTAGTCCGATGATCCATATGTGGCGTTAACAAATTTCCTCAATTGCCAGGAGAATTTGAGTGAAATATCCAAGCTTAAATCCCGGTGCACTGGGTTTCATTATAGGTTAAGACATTAAAGGAATTTCATTGTTTGATTTAATCAAGGAAGTCGTGAACCACATCTCGGTGTATCCTCATGTCTAATATCTTAATCAGTTTGTGAATCAGGGTCAAGTGCCTAGTTTCATTATTTATTCGAAAATTAGGTAGATGACCGCTCACTTAGGATGTGCTCTTAAAATCTAGGAGCATATACTAAAAATTAGGTAGATAGACTCTCACCTGGAGTGTGCTCCTAAAATTTAGGAAACCTACACTGAGAATTAGGTAAATGGGCTCTCACCTGGGGTGTGCTCCTAAAATCTAGGAAACCTATACAAAGAATTAGGTAGATGGGCTCTCACATAGGGCATGCTTCTAAAATCTAGGAAGCCTACACTTTAACTTGTGCTTAAAGTGATTTAAAGTGTGCTACCCTCAATTAAGTGTTTTTATAACTAATCCTCTTAAAATCTAGGAGCCTATACTAAAAATTAGGTAGATAGACTCTCACCTGGAGTGTGCTCCTAAAATCTAGGAAACCTACTCTGAGAATTAGGTAGATGGGCTCTCACCTGGGGTGTGCTCCTAAAATCTAGGAAACCTACACAAAGAATTAGGTAGATGGGCTCTCACATAGGGCATGCTTCTAAAATCTAGGAAGCCTACACTTTAACTTGTGCTTAAAGTGATTTAAAGTGTGTTACCCTTAATTAAGTGTTTTTATAACTAATCCTCAAATATTTCTAAGCGTCTTCCAAGTAATTAAATCAGAAATTTCCATTTTTTGACTTAACCATTTAAAAATAAATAAAACAAAAGGAGGCTGACCCACTTCCAACATTAATAAAGCCGAAGAGGAAAAAAAAGGTAGTTGGGTCGGCCTAAAAATATTTAAATGATAATCAAGTGAAATCCAAAACAGTAAATAAAGCTCTCAAATCCTGCCTCAAAACAGTAGACAAAACTTTCTAAATCCAGCCCCAAAATAGTAAATAGAGCTATCAAAATCAACCCATCAAAACAGTAAATAAAACTATCAAAATTCGGCCCCAAAACAGTAAATAGAACTATCAAAATCAACCACAAAACAGTGCCAAAATGGTGCCCAAACGGTGTCAAAACCGTGCCAAAATGGTGCCAAAATTAGCCCACAAAATGCCCCAAACAACACTTAACTATGTTCCAAATAATACCGGGGTTTCACCTGACGACAATTCCCGGCGTTGAAACTATCGGAATCACTTCTTTTCTCCCCGGCTAAGCTCGCAAATCGTCTCTTCCAACTCGACGACGTCGCTTTGTTCGCTTACCGAAGACGACGACGACGTTCGCACGTCGTCTCTTAATCGACGACGCGTCTTCGTTCGCGACCGACAAAGACGATCCTAAACGACGACGCACTCCTCGCTTTCTTCTTCATGCTCTGACTAGTTCGCACGTCGCAGACGGACGCGCCTTTCTGGCAGATTTCCTTCTCGCATCTTGTTCTTATCGCGACCCGCCATCTCTCCTGACCGTGACATCTCGGGAGGGAGATGACATTGATGATCTGTTCCTATGCAAATGCCCTTGCCGGCGACTTGTCCTCTCATACTAGTGCCCCTACTCCAAATTCAGCGTCTGGTTTTGCTATCGGTAAGTCTTGCAACACATGACTTTTGAAGGTGAAAGTGATCACAATTTTATCAGAAAGCTTGAAAAAAAAAAGGGAAGCCTGCACTTATTCTCACAGAGGCTGAAACCGGAACTCTCGAGTCCTCATGGCGTTTTTCTCTAGTAGGAAAATTCCTTTATGGTTTACCCAAAACTGAAGATCATTAGGAAGGAGTTTGATGTTATGAAACTATTGGGCAATTAGAACATTGGCCTACTTGACGGTAGACATGTACTTATTCAGCTATCTCATGATGCAGATTACACTCGCATTTTCTCTCGTAAAACTATCAAGATTGACAATCGTTTTATGAAGATTCTGAAGTGGACAGTCGGCTTTGATCCAAAAGCGGAGTCCTGTATTATTCCCGTTTGGATAAAGTTTCCTGGGTTAAAATTACATCTTTTCAACATGGAAATCCTCTACTCTTTAGCAACTATTTACGGTAAGTCTCTCAAGGTGGATAGTTCTATGTTTGCTGTTGTTGACCTCATTTTTGTGAGGCCTTTTCTTCTCCTGCTTAGAGCCCAGGATCTAGCTCTAGGGGTTCTTATTGATCGTCTTAGAAAACTAGAATTAAGACCCACCCTTTTAGAAATTATAACCACTTCCTATTTTCCTTTGATGTCTAGCATTTATGGCACAATACCATCGTCTTATGAACGAGCGGTTATGGGCTATTTTGTGAAGACTCAAGGGAAAAGTT
>JXCR01144194.1:0-39412 GCA_002079205.1 Phalaenopsis hybrid cultivar | reverse complement strand
AGGAACTAAATGAGCTCAATGTTAAAAGTGGGAATGATTACAGAATTGGGAAGATTTTATGTTTATTTGATATATGAGGCTATTGATTAAGTTGAAAGTTGGGAGGTCCGATTTCTTGCATGAGTTTGAGAGTACTAATGGTGGTGTTCTCCGAGTTTTTTTTTTCTTTCGGGGAGTTTGGGAGATTTCTAAATCTCGTTTTGAAAAAGCATTTGGTTGACTTGATCAATCCTACGTTTTTGGGGTTCGAAAAAAAATNACCACTCTTCTAGTCTTGGAAGATTCACATGCATACTACATGACTACTATGTATTTACATATCGCCCAGGTATTTGGTATTTAAACTTATCACGCTTTTAGGGTAATAAATATATGCAAGAGGAGTGGTGACTTTGATTTGTGAATCGAGATTTGAATGTTGAATACATGTATGTGAAAATAAAATATTTGGGTCTTAGATACGTGAAATCATAACCTTCTGGTGGTATGTATACACTCTGCTGCTATCTCACTTCACTGATTTGGGTTATTTGAGCAGCAGTTTTACTTGAATAACTGAAGTATTTATTTATTTATTTATTTGTGAAATCTGAAATATTTGGGTGTTCTTTTTGCAAAATATGAAATTTTGGGTGGCTCATTTGTGAAATATGAAACTTTGGGTGGCTCATTTGTGGAATATGAAGCTTTGGGTGGCTCATTTGTGGTAATCTGAAATATTTGGGTGGTGTATTTGTAAAATCTGAAATATTCGGGTGGTGTATTTGCAAAATCTGAAATATTCGTGTGGTGTATTTGCAAAATTTGAAAACATTTGGGTGGTGGCTTGTTTTACAAAATCTGAAACTTTCCCATGCTTATTTTGCAAAACCTGAGAAATTTGGTGGCTTGTTTTACAAGATCTGAAATTTTCACATGCTTATTTTGCAAAACCTGAGAAATGTGGTGGCACGTTTTACAAAATCTGAAGTTTTGTCTTTGCTTATAAAAAAAAAAGATCTAAAAGGGGGGGTGTTATCACATTTTAAGGAAAGCTACACCCCGTATTTCTTATCCCAAGTCTTCTCCACAACATTTTTTTTTTTACGTCTCTTTGTTTTGATTAGAAAATGAGCTGGTTTGATTTCTTTTCGTTATGGATTTTCCAGGCATACGTCACACAACCATGTTTATTCGCAGAACCTTGCTAGTGCTGATCTCTGTTGATATGATTATAATTTATCTTAGAAATAATTAGATAGGTGGCTTTGCTTTAAGCCTTGCATATTTTGTTCGTTGTGGGAAAGGATCAGCAAGGTAACGATCATTTAAGCTTATATGTTGCTTGAGGACACAAAAAAAAAGTGAGAAAGAAATAAGGAGTTATAAATGGGCCTTCCAAGCTGCTTGTGAATGCATAAGAAACTCAATGGTGTGTATGTAAATTTCCTTTGTTTTTATTTTACAGAACTTTGGATTTTAAGTTTGTAAACATATGGGAGTGGGGTTGTATGCATGCAGGCATTCTTAAAGCTTTTCATATGCTTACCTTAATACATTGGGGAAGTATGCATGCATGCATTCTTAAAGCTTTTCATATGCTTACCTTAATACATTGGGAAACTTTTAAAATGCACCTTTTGTGGGCTGATTTTGACAAGCTATTTGGAACATTTTAAAAACATATTTTAGGGGCTGAATTAGGTTCAGTTTTTGAGCTTTTCGAAATGCCGTTTTTTATGGGCTGAGATGACTGTAGTTTGGAGGGCTTTTAAATGCATCTTTTGGCGATGTTTTGGCAGTTTTTTTTTAGTTGCCGTTTTGGAGGTTATAAGACTATTTGGAAATTTGTTCTCTTTCAATTTCGTGATACGAAACATATAAATTTTTGGAAATTGGAGGTGCTGCCTTGGGCTTTGGAAAATGTTTACATGTGATACTTGTGTGAGAATTTGAAAACTTCGGGGAGTTCACTTTTCGGAAATAAGAACTTGATCGTTATATTCATGGGATTTTCTTTTCAAAGCTTTGACGAGGTTGACCCTATATAAAATTTGAGGTTGTGTGGGTTATTTTAATTGAGTTGGGATTTTAGTTGGCCTTTTTTTTTTTGGGGCTTCCTTTGAGTTCCAGTTATGAGGCTCTGAAGGTGGCATTTCTTTACTCAATGTGAAAGATTTTGATGATGTAAATGCACTATTTAAGTTTAGAGATTGAATATGTAAATGCACAAGCGTTGTGGGGCTACGTATGTAATCGTGGCATTGGTTTGGACTTGTTTCGACTGGTTTGAAATGTGGTTTGGAAAGAGTACTTTTTGGTTGATCTGTTTGCGAAATTGGAGGAGGTGATACCCATTTCAGATTGATTCGGGGATTTTTTCGGGTCTTCATTTTCGAATCTTTTTGTCACGAGTTTTGAGGGTTGATTCATCCTTCGTTCTTTTCGATGTTTTGCGCGAATCAGTCCCTCCTCTCTCTCACCCCATTTTTGTTCTTTTATTTCCTTGCTTCTTGGTTCTTTCTTTTTNATGGTATCCTTCACCGACATAAGTCTAGCGGTAGTCGGCTCGAACCTCCCCAGGTTGTTGGCAGTCCTATGCCCGGTAGCGTAATCGACCCGTGGACAACCAAAATTTAAAAAAAAAAGGAGAAAAGATAAGTTTTGATAAATTACTTTCAAACAAAATATACTTCTCCACGAAAGAAAATGGATAACTCTTCTTTGCATGCTTAAGAAGTTGTGTGTATGTCAAAAACATAAATTTTAAAAATACATTTTAAAATTGGTTGTCCACCTGACGAATACCTGTTTAGGCTGGGAAATAGCCCTCTAAGTGAGGTTCAAGACACACTTCTAGACGAGTGGCGGGTTCTATATATTCGGGTGACCGAGTAGCCTTCGTGGACCCTCGAGAATAAATATAGCTGAGCCTAGTCCCATACGAGTGCTTGCGGTCCCCTTCACTTGAAATTTTCTTTTGTTTTATCGAAGTTTTGGGACGGAGCATTCGTGTTACTTTTCTTTTCTTTCGGGATTTCCCCGGGAGTTTTGAGGATTTTCTTTCACTTGGGTCTCTTTCGTTGATTTTCTCGAGTTTTTCCGCTTTTCCTCGGATTTCCTGGACGACATTTTCTTCCAAATTTTGCTTTTTGAGATGCATTTAGGCTTGCTACACTTAAGGAACATCGGATCCACGGGCGCGTACAGGTTTGTTTTACATTTTACAGCATTTAATTTTCCTACTTCTACCTGCGNCAGATTTTGTTTTTTGAGATGCATTTAGGCTTGCTACACTTAAGGAACATCGGATCTCACGGGCGCGTACAGCTTTGCTTTACATTTTACATCACTTAATTTTCCTACTTCTATCTGTCATTGCTCTTCCTGTATAGCATATTTTCCTGTTTCTACCTGTTGTTCTTCCTGTATAGCATGTCATATTACTCATGTTTCTACTTGCTATTGTTCTTCTTATAAAGCATGTTACATTTGTCCTGTTTCTACCTGCTACTGTCTTTCATGTGTAGCTTGTTATATTGTTTCCCTAGCATGTTATGTTCTTCTTTAAGCATGTTATATTGTCTTTTCTCTTTACTATATAGTGTACTGTTACTTTTCTTTCACACTGCATGCTTAGTTACTTTGATACACTATGCCTTAGTTTAGGATAACCTAGTGGTTAGGAGCATGTTCAAAACTAAAACTAAACCAGGAGGTGCTACTACGAGGAGTTTGGAGCGAATATCGTGGGCAGCACGGCAAGGGATAACTTCAAGATGGATCTGCAGCAGCAAAACACATTCACATCACCTATCACCTTCTTTAGTTTAAATAACCCATAGGATCACTTCTTTAGGCTTTTTGCACAACTCTGTTGTGTAATTATAAGTCCTAACGTTTTAGGATTCCGAGGTTACCGTTCGGTACGGTGTAAATCCTCCTGTCCTTTAGGCTATTTGCATAGTCTGACATTGTGCAAATATAAGTCATAAATCTTAAATAATTTGCAGGATTGAAATATCAAATAAACATCATTTCAAAGACATAAAGCCGAACAATAGGATAGTTGGAACATCTCTGGGGTTTCTCCTGGATCTGTGATATCCCCTACTTTTCTTTCCTTTGGATTCCTTGAATAATTGTTCCTATTTTGAGTCATTCTCATTTGATTTTTCTACGTCCAATCGTGAAAACCTAAGCTTTGAAATCTTGAAAACAAAACCACCTGATCTTAATCGAGAGTCTTCTTAAGTGATTTCGATCATTTAAGATATAATTAATTATAAGGGCTTGCCTCTATAGGGAACCAGGAACCGAGATAAAATAAACCCTATCTAATTTTTTTTATGTTAGATAGGGGAACTTGTTGGCCTTTTTATAAAAATATTTCGCAGACCAAACGGATGTCACAAATTGTTTAGTCTAGATGATTGAATCCCTATTACAAGTGATATATTTATTCTTCGGGATAAATGTATTGCTTGTAGTATTCTATTAAATCATCTAAACTATTTAAAAGGTGAGACTCGTTTGGTCTCACTTATTTTAAAATAAAAAAACTAAAAATGTCTTCTTTCAAAAAGTTATATTTATATTTAAATTATTTTTTAAAAAAAAGCACAAAATCATCACTTTTTCAAATCACGAAGGTTGGACAATAAAACGGCCGACAAGGCAATTGAAGTTTACCATAAATAAAGACTCAACTTCACGAGTGCAACAACTATATAGAATAAATAATTTGTATTTTACAAATAACCATAAGATTGGTTAACACCTTGGTTAGATTCTACCGATAATGCATTGTTAATAGTCAAATAAGGAGAATTCTAACAAAATAGTAATCAAAATACAAAAAAGCCCAAATTCATATGTCATTTCATTTAGTGTGGGCAAGCTCGAGCCCATAAAACACAAACTCAAGATCAACTTAGACTTATCAAGCTCATCTCAAGTCAAGTGATGCTAAGCTATAGGTATTCGCAATTCAATGATCTGATTGTGATATGAATCAAGATTGGCTCATTAATTTTGACTTGAGTGACAATCAACTAAAAGAAGATTCAACTCAAATCAAATTTTTATCTTATATAGCCCTATTTGGGGTGGTTGTTTCACTGCTTCTCGCTTTATAAAGTACTTGAGGGTGCATTTGGGGAGCTCTATTTGGCCGGCTTCTAGGAAAATCATGTCGTAGAAACCATGTTTTCCAGAACTTGGTGGAGGTCCTCGGTTCTATGGTCTCGTCCGCACTTGAATTTGATTTTATGTTGTTTCCCTCAACCAAATCGAGTATTTACCCACATTATACCCGATTTACCCCCCTCCCTATTCGATCTTCTCTTCGATCTCCTTCATTGCTTAGGGTTTCCTTTCACTAGCTGAATCTCCTTCACGTATATGATGTTGCCTTCAATTATCCTCTATATCTTTGTGATTCTTTTTTATGCATTTAGATTTATTTGATATATGGCTTTGTGTCCTCCTCATAGGATTTTCTTAATGTAATCATCTATGGGCTCGATTCAATTTGTTTTCAGGGTTGTATTAAGTGCATTCAGTGCTATGTCCTTGGAATTTTTGGATCAATTCATTGTTTCGAAATTTTTGGGCTTGCTATGTTTTTGGTGGGAGTTCGGTGGTTTTGGTTAAAGGCGGTGTTTCAATTTTTATGCGTAAAGATGAAAGTTTAGGTGTGGGATTCGTAAATTCCTAAGAATTGTGTGATATGCATGTAGTATCGACATTTGGCAAGGGCAAAATAGTCTCTCTTTCAGAAACAATTGCAGTAGATCAATTCACAACCGAATTATCCAAACAGACTGCAGCTGATTCTCCAGGCAATTTTTCATTGAAAGTGTGCATTTTGCATTAAAGGTAAAGCAAGATACAAAATGTTATACAAAACTATGCCCTCCGGGCATTACAAAAGTATGCTCCATCATGTTCTCAAAGGGAAAAAGGAGCATGTGTGCTACATATAAACTTGAGAAAAAAACTATCTGCAAGGCATGCTTAGCAAAAAAAATGAGCAGCGCTGTTACAAAAGCATGCAACAAAATGAAATAAAACCTTTCTAAAATAAAAAGGAAAGCCTATATCACTGCAACTTCTCCTGAAAGCAGTTTTGCAGTTGCTTCTTCAAAAAACTGCAGATATCCCAAATTCACCTTAAGAAGAGTTTTAATCCAACAACAAACATAAATCCATGCATATATGAATTCAGACATAATAGATTGAAATATATATATATGAGCATAAATAGAAATTTAAATCCATTCATGAACATATCCCTGTATGCATTCATAACAACATGTGATTGGTCTTCATGACTTCATCCAATCTTGAGTTAGTTAAGTAAATTTCAATCAACACTTATTCTAAAGTTTAATTTGAGCCGAGCATGGCTTGTTAGTCAATTTGTCGAGTTCAATTTGATATAGATCCAGGCCAATGCCAGTACTGTTTACAGTATTTAAAAAAAAAAATAAAAGGGCTCAGATTAGTGGTGGTTGTGGCTGGGGGAGTGCTTCTAGGACACCTAGTCAACTAATTTCCGAACCACTCAGAATTTGCATGATTTCCTCCAAGAAAAAAAAAAAGTTCTAAAGAAAATGTAATGAAAGGTTCTTTGATTGCTTAACCCCATGAAAGAATATACTTATAACTAAGCCCAACCTACTAGACTGCACATGTTATTCCAGAAAAACACTTAATATATGCACAAGACACAAAATGGCATCGATTTCAGTCTTGCTACAGAAGACATTGTACTTTTAATTCTGAGGATATCAAGATAGCCAATAGATTAACCATATTATTTATACAACCACTAGCCTGCATATGGTAAAAGAAAACTAAAATTAAAAAATACCAACAAAGAGTACTACCAGGGTAAAACTTATGTGATAAGATCAACATTTCATAGATTCTTTTCACTCATTTTAATAGGGTTTCAAATACAAAAGGCCGTCCTCATATTTGGATAACCAAAAAATTAGCCATATTATTTGTATACCGTCAAAATTACTGCAAATGGAAAAAGAATCTTTGTCAAGGGTCGGGATTCGAAAGCCTCCAACAAATACATCTTATAAACCTACAATAAAAAAATCAAAGGATAATCCCACAAGAAAGGCAGTCTGCCCATAAACAGCTATAGTTTCGTCCTCTTTTTTTTCAGGCAGGGTTAGCGCTTGAACCTAGCCCCTTATACTTTTTCGCTTTGTTTCCAACTAATGTGTTATGCATTTAAGCACCAAACAGCTGTAGTTAGTATCAGACATTTTACATATGACAATTGCCCCATACCTTCCTACATTCTCATATTAACTATTGTTGCAAAACAAGAATGTCAACCCTTAGTGCATTATCTAAGCTCTACTAGTAAGGCACAGAATGAAGCAAGCTAATGGTCAACAATTAACCTAAAATTCAAAAAGTTAAAACCTCTTAATCAATGCTCAACTAGAACCACAACAATAGCAAAGAAAAAGGTAAAAACCTTATAAATAAAGATGTTCAATTATAAGAGAAGATCATATATTACAAAATCTTGGAAGATAAAAAACTCAGAGAAATTACAAACATCACAAAATCGTTAGGGCTATTACCAGCTTGTTGGTTAATGAACATTTGCAGCCCAAAATTTGACAAATCAGCTACATCAAGCTGGTCTGAAAAGACAACCTCAGAAACAACACCGGATCCCAGTGGAACAACAACAGCTGCCAGATTGTCCATGCTTCCTCTTTCAAAAGCATTATTTACAATTGAATCAGCACAAGAATGTGATAGTCCATGTACACACCAAGGTATAGCACTGGATCTTAAGTTGTCATCCCATAAAACCTTACAGACATCTTGTGTGGTCATTTTCTCAAAGATTCCATCAGATGCGATAACCAGACAAGTGTCATTTTCACTTATAGATTGCCAATCTGTCACTTCTGGAATGGATATGACACCGTATCTACACTTATTCAAGATAAAAAATAAAACTTTCATTAAAAAAATTTTGGTTGGAAGGCATAATATGAACTATACCCAAAATAGCTTGGAAATTGATAAATCTGATGAAAATATAAAAATGGAGTACAAGGACATTGAACATGATAATCAGAACCATATAATGAATATTTTGATAAATTAAAAATAAATAAAGTTAGCAACTATGATAATGTTAAACAAACTCACACAAAAGCAATAAAAAAGAAGGATATTTTAATATACCAATTTCCAAATAGTTCAAAAGACATTTAGTATGCACACTACTGCTAAAAATAACAAAAGTTAACATTTTTCCCTGCCTAACATATACGTAATAGCTGTAAGCATGTAAGAGAGACCTGCCCAACAAGCACCCTCCCTCAGACCATTCATATGATCTTCACATACGACATGACCCAATTTTGCCCAATCACCGCAATCTTCGTTTCCTATGCTTTCTACCTGTTTTTACTTCTTCTCATTCTCCAATAAACACTAACAAAAACCCCATCAATTGCAGCCACTATTTTTTTCATTTGCATCTCTGTCTCCGCCTTCTCTTCTAATGCAGCCTATCTAGTATGTTGAGAATTTCTGTAGATCAGCTACTGCCTCACTTATATGTTAATCAAGACTTTGTTTACACTATGACTCATTCAGAAAAATAATAAGATGTTTCAAATATATTTTCATTTTGTTAGTGTCATTAATTTTATTTGTAGTGGTACTACAGAACTTTAAAGTTTGAGGTCGTTNTTAAATTATTTTCAAAATCACAAAATCATTCACTTTTTCAAATCACGAAGTTGGACAATAAAACGGCCGACAGCTGTCACTAGACCTTCTGTGGCTTGTGTGTTAGTGGAGAGAGATATCACTCAACCAGCTCTGAATGAGATATGGATTGGTACTATTCACAATGGGTATTAACAAAAGGTTGAAATGGAACCACATCCTCCCTATTGCTCTCATTGTAATATGTTTGGACACAGCTCTACTATTTGCTATCGACTGCATCCTCATCTAAAGCCAAATATCACAAAAGAACAACCACCTATTATCCCTGTTGAGAAGATGCAATCTGATCCTCTTCCGAACACCATTGTTCCTGAGGAAGAACAACATATTACAACTACAGATCTAGTTGTGCATATACCACCTACTGCTATTGAAGAAGACTCACTAACACGTCAAGACACACGAGAGTGCTCCTTTGATCCAATAACAGATTAGCCGGTACAACATGTAGTTGCTTCTAATGTTCAACAATCTGCACAGCTCCAACACACATTAGACCAAGATCAAGTGAGCCAATCTTCGGATGAAGAATGACAGGTCTATTCCAGGAGGAAGAACAAGAATGGAGGTCGACTCCACCTCGGAAACATATTGGATGATACATTGGTCACTACTGGAAATGACAACCATCTCACCAACTTATTAGCTTGCTCCTTTCATAGAACCAGAGGCAGAGGCAAATCCAAATTGGATGCTCTCTAGCCACCGAATACCTTGTATTTCAACAGTTTTAGGCTTTTTTTCTTTTTGTCTCTAATGTACTTTTCAATAATTTCTAGTTTTGGAACCCCTTTTTGCTTTTGGTGTTGGCAGGGAGCCATGTTTTGGGCCCTCCAACACATTGTATCAGTATCTTACTTTTTAGTTAATATAATAGCCTTTTGGGCTTTCAAGAAAAAAAATGTTCTAAATAATACCATGTTAGCCCATACAACACCTACATTTCTAAACAACACCCCAAACAGCTCTCACAACACTCCAGAAACTCTCATAGCATTCTAAAAACTCTCACAGCATTTTTAACACTTCCAAACAGTAATTGCAGCATTTGTAAGCTACCTATAGCAGCCCAAACCACAATTTCAGCACCCCAAGCAGCTCTCATGACACTCCAGAAATTCTCGCAGCATTCTAAAAGCTCTCACAACATTCTAAACAGTTATTTGCAGCAATTGTAAGCTACTTACAGCAGCCCAAACCATAATTTCAGCACCCCAAGCAGCTCTCATGACACTCCAGAAATTCTCACAGCATTCTAAAAGCTCTCACAGCATTCCAAACAGTTATTTGCAGCAATTGTAAGCTACTTACTGCAGCCCAAACCATAATTTCAACACCCAAACAGCTCTCACAAGTCTCAACAGCATTTAATTAACCCTAAACATCACTTTTAAAGGCAAGGAAATAATCACATGCATACCATTTAATTCAAACGTATCTACACATTCAAACCCTAAACTTTACCCTTTTTATATCTGTTGTTTAAACCAAGAGGTTAATTCTATTGCCGATGAAGCACGTGAAGAAAGCCCTGATCTGCTTCAATTTGTCAACAAAATATTGTGATAAAACTCTAAACGTGGCAGAAAGGTTCAAGGCTCCAATTTATGTTAGAAATTATTGTGAAGGATGCTAGAAATTGGAGATCAAGAAGTTCAAAGACGGTTTATGATGTTTCTGCTAGACCTTCAATATGTAAAAAGAAAGACAATTCAGGTTTTGTTAAATGAAAACAAATGGGAGTGTCAGATCTTGGATAGATGAGTGTATAAAAAGCTTCAGACTCTATTTATGAACATAAAAAAAAAATCAAACTTTTAGAGCATTTAATCAAGAATATAAAATAATCCATGACGTTTCAAAGTTCCTAACCTCGTCTTTTAACAAGTCAATGGGAACATAAAAAAAAACCTCCTTTGTAATAGGGTCATGAGTGTATATGCCATGACAATGTTTTTCACCACAAATCAAATATCTAATTATTCACTAAGCATTTGGGTAATATAAATTTATGCTTGCACATCATGTAATCACTGTATGCTAGAAAACCTCCCCTTTTAATATAGCTAAAACGTGGCCAGCCCTTAATGTGGAGAAGCCCGAATTTCACATTTCACTGAAACATAGGAATTTGAATCTCATGTTTCATCCAAACAATTACGATGAAATCGAAAATCTTGTGATAGAATAGTAAAACTTACCTCCAAGTGCCTTACAAACAGAGAGGGAGAGAAAGAGGACTTCGAAACAATCAGGGGGGGCGAGCGAGGAGAAGCAGCGTCTAGGGCTAGAGTTCCGGTGCAGCGAGGTGAACTCGAGTGGAAGAAGCCGAACAGGGGTCCTCGGTCGAGCGCGAGAGGAGAGGGCGAGCTTAGATGCAGAGAGGCGGAGGCAAGTGGGGGCGAGCGGTCTTCGGCTTGTCTGGGGAAGGAGGCGTCGGATGCAGTGTGGAGGAAGGAGGAGTCGAACGGGAGAGAGGAGTTTTTCGAAGCAGAGAGAAGACGCGAGGAAGAAGGCTTCGGTCGCGCGAGAGGGTGATCAGGGGCTTTGATCGTCTGAGAGAGGAAGTAGATAGGAGCTGAAGCGAGCGGAGGATGATGGAATCAATCCTTTTGTCCGAGGCCAATTACTATAGCCAGCTGAAGATTCAAGAGGGAGCTGTTACGTGAAAGCTTTGGCGGGGAATTGAATACCTTCCTTCGGTGTATGTTGCTCAATTGGAAAATAATGACACCAGTTTATTTTCAATTAATACGAAATTTAAATATTCTGTTTGAATTTTGAAATTTAAAATTTGAAATTCCTGAGCTGAAAAAATTAGTCCGTGCTTAGCCCATATCTAGCCGAAGTCAAACTCAAGTTGAACCTAGGTTGAGCCTGGGCCCACACCCGCTAATTAAAAAAAAGGTGCATCGATTTTTTGTGCGATCTACTCGTTCACTGAATCATAGTGATATGGGTGTCCTTTCTAGCTAAAGTTGACGTTTCAGACGCGCCGACGTGATCCGTTTCGTCATCCGGGGTCATCCGGACGAGTTCGCCGACGGGCGAGTTGATTTAAGTCAAAATCGTGTGTGGTGCAGTGAGTGCGTGAATTGCGGCGTTTGCGAGTATTCGAGTCATGGAGTGTTCACATATGGTCGTCTGATCTTATGGGAACTCATTTTCGGGCCCTCTACATGTTAGTCCTTAGCCCTTGCAACTACGAGTCGAGTACTTGAGACTACTCATGCGAGGTCTTCACAAAATGAGTCAAGAATTGATTTGAAGTTCTACGGGAGGTGGGCTTCATTGCTAATCTGCTAGCATGGTCAATAAGAACTCCTAAGGCTAGATTTTGGGTTATGGGAGCAAGAAACTTAGACCTCACTAAAAATGAGGTCAACACATTAATGACTGCTTCTCATCATCCATGACAAACTTTCACTATTTTGAGTCATCAACTCGAGTGTTCTCATCACAACATTTTGGCTCATTGCTATTAGTCAGCAGTAGATATTATAAAGAAGGAGAATATCTCTGTATTGGTCGTGTGATTCTGCTAGACCTTCTGACTTCTATAGCAGGGTCTAAGAATTTTCACGCGCTTCATCAGATTGAGTACCCTTTCTTTCTCTATCTTCCTGATCACTTGAGTCTTTTATCTCAACATATTTGGAGGGGTCTTCAAAAGCAACTGATGGATAATCCCGTACTATGTTTCTATCCATGTACATCTCCATTTCATTGAGAGTAATATCACTGGTTCTAATGAATTTTTTATTTTGATAGTCTCATAACCAACTTTATCTAAGTCATACCCAATAAAGATGCACTTGACAAATTTTGAATCAAGCTTACTCTTGGATCTTGCATCAACATAAATATATGAGGAACAACCAATTACTTTCTTGTGAGATAGATTAACTTCTTTGTCACTTTAGACTTCTTTAGGTAATCCTTCACTGAAAGGACCATGATTTATCAGATAAACTGAAGTGTTTACTACTTCGCCTAAAATTGCTTTTGCGAGCCTGCATACAATCTTGTACTACTATTACACTATGATAGTTCTATTCATGCGCTCGACGACACCATTTTGCTGTAGTATAGTTGGAACAATGAACTCATCTCTGATAGTTTCTGAACCACTGATCACAATACTTACCATCATTATCTGGTCTGAGACACATTAATCGTCTTTCTCATTCTCAACAATGGCTTTCTATTTCTTAAACAAATCAAACACATCAGGTTTATGTTTTAAGAAATACAATCATATCTTCTTGGTGTGATCATCATTGAAAGTGACAATATTGAGAGCCTTCAATAGACTGATTGGAATAGGACCTTATACATCTGTATACACTAACTCCAACCTTGACCCACTTTTAAAAAAATAACTCTCTTTTGCTTGACATAAACACAATTTTCACAAAAATCTAAATTTGCAGACTTTATATCTTGAAGTTTGTTTTTAGAAAGTAGAGACTTCATTTTTCTCACTCATATGACCAAGTTTGCAGTGCCAAATATTATGGGTGACCCGACAAGCTAACTCGACCTGAACCCAACTAAGAAAATTCGGGTTCGGGTTGACTAAAAAATGACCCTCCAACCCTAAATTGAATTGAAATCGACCCGTTAATCCTTAATTAACCCTAAATTAGCTTGCAATTGTCCCAAAATTGATTCAATTTTAGCCGAAATAACAATTATTCCTTATTTTAAATGGGTTCTACAAGTTGGGTTTTGGTTGGTGGGTTGAAGGCTGGTCGGGTTTAGTTTGGGATTTTTTACATAATATTTTGGTCTTGTAGTTAAACCTATTCTGGTCGGATCAATTTTCGGTCGGACGCATACTTGACCCGCTGAGCTGAATTGATATCCCTACCAGAGACTTGCATGAATATTTGTTCCAGCGACTCCAATAGATTTATACATCTCATTAATCAGATGGAGGATGCCTTCAATGTTGCCTCAAGACATCTCCGTTTCCCTTTTGTTGACTTTTTACGAATCACGTGTGAAAGTGACCACATACTCTGAGATTGCAAGCTGACTCACAGAAAATAAATTACTTTTCAAACATAGAACATGTCTAACTTCATTCAATTCTAGATTGATCCATTTTAACAACCTGATATTAACATTGCCCTTTCCAACAATATTGTAGGCCTTTTATTTCCCAAATACACTTTCTCTATATCATCTTGAGTATAGTTTTTGAACATCTTTTTGTTAAGGCAAGCATAAAAAGAGGCACCTGAATCTACTATTTACCATTGAATCCATTATCCCTAATTCAGTACTATCTAGGGATAAAATATGACATCTTTGATTTTTTTTTTTTTTGTGGAGATATTTGTTGAGAGTTTTTTGTCTGGATCTCCACCACTAATCTTCTTCAGAGTTTTATGGTCTTTCCTAAAGTGACGTTTCTTTCCATAGTTTTGACATTCTCCTATGTCTTTTTGTCTTCACAACCCGAATTTTTCTCTCCTAGACTTGAATATGTCCTTGCTTGTGTTTCTATCAAGTTTCCTTTCTTTAGTTTCAACATTCAAAGCAAAATTTGAAGTTTCACTACTCGTGTTCTTGTGAACTTCTTATTCAGGATTGACCCCAGAATATCATTAAAGTTTAACTTTATGTTTTATAAAGAGTAACTCATAGCAGTAATGAACCCATCCTATTTATTTTACTATGAAGTTAAGAGTAACAGTGTTCTAACCTCATCATCAAAGTTGATGCCAACAGAACATAACTTGTTTGTGTTGAGTCTAAGCTAAACTAATAACTTGAATATTTTATTTCATTAGATTTGAATAAACTTTGCAATGCTAAGAGAATTTTTTGCCAAAAAATTTACAAAGAAACAATATGAGGGTTGCTTTTAAGACTACGTTGTGTCAATAATCACTAGTCTTTGTCCCAACCTATATCTTCTTTTCCGTTGGCAAATTAATGTTCATTTCAACCAAAACTTTGTTTGCAGAAGGCCTAAAGACGAGTAGTAGCAACATCCAATTCCAAAGGGTTGCCAAAGATGAAATATCAAAGCTAAGAAAAGGTCCTCTTAATAGGTGTGATGGATGGTTCTACAAGCACATTGAAATAGGGGGAGCACTTGACCACATGCATTGGAAAGCCAATGACATATTAGGTGCATCTAAAGAAGAGTGGTGTAATATGTATTTTGATGATAACTTTATATTGATGTGAATGTGATCAATAATCTTAGATGAATAGTCACCAACCTTGTGTATATTTGACATGGATTTGCAAATGACATTAATATTTGGACGACCCAATGAATTTTTCCTGCAAAAGACATAAAACAGGCAAACCAGCTTGGAGATTTCCTCCTTAAAAGAAATAATCATAGGTTTGCTTTGAAATGATGGAGATTATTTATGGTTCTGTGTAGCAGAGTCTTGGTGAAAATTAACAAAAGTAAAGGGATGCACTCGTGTCTAAGGAACTACTCACAACTTCTGCATAGGAACAGAAATTATGAATGATAAGGGCACCTAATCTTATGAAATTTGATCAGACCAAGAGCCTATAATGGTGATTGATTGGAGGAACAATTATGACTGTAGGAGCATTCAAGGAGGAAGGTCTCAGATGGAATGGTGATCGAGGAGAGGGTAAGAAAGTGAGTGCAGTGCGAAAGCAACAACAACATGGGCGGCAAAGATCAAGAACAGTGGAAGAAAGTTTCCTGGAGCCCAAGTGGCCCATCTGGAGCCATCCCCATGCAAAGTCCCAGGGTCAAGTAGGAAGCGCATAAACATGAAAGGCATTGAGATGCGTGGGTGCGCAATGAAGGAATGGAAAATGTGAGGTCGTGCAACGGTAGATAAGGGTGTAAGTGAGTTAAGCAGACTCGCGAGCTGGCTTGAGCTCGACTCGATAAATTGCTCGTGAATTAAGCTCAATGAGATAACAAGCCAAGCTCAAGCTATTAGCTCGTGAGTCGCCTCGTTTAAAAAATATTAATATAAAATATACTCAAATTCTATTAAATTGGAAGAGTTTATCTTTAAACTATTAAAAATATTTTAAAAAATAATCTTTTATATTTTATATTAAGTGATTTCTTATTATTTCTCTCATAATTGCTCATTCTATTTATCATTTTATTATAATACCACCTTAAATTAATATTATTTTTTTTCTTTTGTAATAAACTTGAGCTCATAGACTTAAGCTCAAGTTTGAGCTCAGACTAAATTAAATTAATCAAGCTCAATCTAAGGGTGGCTCGAGCTTGACTCAACTTGTTTGCACCCCTACGGTGGAGTACTACATATGGCGCTTGAGTGAGAGCTTAACAGATGCAAGACGTGCAGGCGGTGAGGGCATTTCACTCTAGGGGTGTGCATTATTTGGTAAAACCAAAAAAACTGAACCGAAGTGATCAGGTTTGGCCGGTTTGGTTCGGTTTCAAAATTGAATTTCAGTTTTTGGATTTTAGGACTTCAATATTTGGTTTTCGATTCTATTTTAATTTTCATTTAACCGAAAAACCAAAATTTTATTAAAAATTTTTATTATATTTTAGTTTCATGTAGAATAAACTAAAAAAATCAAAAAAATTATTATATATAATATTTTTGATTGAAATAAATAAATGATTCATGAAATCAAATTGATATCATGTGAATAAGATATGTGATTCATAATGCTTGTTCTTAGCCAAATTTCAATGAATAATTTAATTTATTTCAAAACCAAACCTTTTAAACTGAATTAAATATCGGTTCGGTCGGTTTAGTTTTATTTAAATTTAGATTGGTTTGGTTTCAATTTTAAAACCGATCCATCTGAACTGATCGAATGCTCACCCCTCCTTCACACACCTGAGATGAGTGCACTGATGTGAACACGGTTGTAACGGTTAATATGATTTATGTTAAAAGTTTTGTTGTTCTAGCATTGTGTTATAGGGTTTATTGTTGATGGGAGTATTATTGTTGTGATCCATGTATGTAATGCTCAGGTGTGGAAGGCTTTGTTCAGGCAATGTGCTATGCTTCTTTGCTTAGTTGCAAAAAATCTTCACTTAAACTGCAGTCAGTTAAGTTCTTTTCGATGCTCCTACAAACTTGTTGCTGCTTCTCATTCTATTGACATTAAAGCTGCATCCAAATTTAAAGATAAGTTGGATATTTTGTTTTGTTTTTCATTAATTTTTGTTGAAATGGTTAAGGCATGTGAAATCTCCATTAACCGTGAAGGACAGTGATTTCCTAGCTTTGTATTAATAGAAGTAGAAGGTAGCAAAAATCGTAATAGGAGAACTCAGGGTATGGAGAGTAGTTAAAATCTTGAGAGGGGAACTTAAGAGTGGACTTAGTCTGTTTGTGTCAAATCATCATACATTGGTTCATGTTTATATTTATTGTACCATTATTTTAGTTTCCTTGTATGATTTATTTGATTTTGTTACATTGTGATGTGATGAGAACTATGCTGTTTTATATCTTTCACGTGATACAAGATATTTGACAGATATGATAGAAAACTTTTGATTGAAAAAGTGTGTTATGATAAATATTTCAAGTGATGAACATCAAACTTGGTGATATTGTTGAAGTTAAACATCTAGCTTGAGTATTTGTAATCAATATTGCTTATTTTTGGATCAATAACGCTAAAGGGTAGTTTATTAAAATAAAAAATACTTTGGTTGTTAAACACTTTCCTTCTACCCTTGGTAAGTTTTTCTCATTTTCCTTTCAGCTGTAACTCTTTAAGCTTTTTCTCTTCTCATGTGTCTATTATTTTATCCTAACTATTTTTAATTGCTTTTTAATTATATGACGACTCACCCATATTTTCATAAAGTTACAAAACAACTTGTTGGTTCGTTCTGAAATATATTCTTGAATATTACTTCTTCTTGTTCTTCCATCCTAATTAACTGCCGTGGTAATTAATTTGCAATTGTTCTGGAAATATGCTTGCAATTTCCTCCGATGGAGAGAAGTTCCCTTTGTCCCCACATTTCCTTCGCATTAGAGTTACTCGAGTAGCTTCTTGATTTAAACTTGATAGAAAGCTATTATGATGTTCATAAATTGCATATTTGTTTCAGAAAGACGGGATCACAGTTGATCATTCAAGTTACCTGGATGCAAAGGTATGCCTTTCTTCTCCATTAATCCTGCTCATAAGAACTGTACCCATTTTTGTGATTTAGTTTTTCTAATAAATCAAATGAGCATTAAGTTTCTGTTGGTAATATGATCTAATTTTATGTTATGGTGAGCAAATAATGTTGAATATTAAAGATTTTCTTTAAAATTAGCTTTTTCATACATTCTTTAATAAGATGAGTCGGGTTTTTAATTGCTTCTGGAAGATATTTATGTGGTAGTTAAAGTTAATGTTAGTTATTATATTCATAAATCATATTGGTTGGGCAACAGTTCATCAGCTATGATCAAGTGAATGTTTAAATGCTTGAAGGTGACTCTTCAAAGTGAACAATTGTGACCTTGTACTACAATTGTGTTATGACCCGACTAAGGGTTTAGAATTTTCAAGGTAGAAATGGTTGTTCAGACGGTGAGATTCAAATTTTATTTTATTTTTTGTCACTAACAAGTAATCATCCTGTAGGTTTGGAGAATTGAGCCAAATACATTTATTTATACAAAATGTTGACCTAAATACAACTTACTAGAATTCTAAACTCAGGAAAGAAATAACATCAATATCTCCTAAACTTAGGAAAGAAATAACACTGATATTTTCAAGATTGCAAAAAATCAAATCAAATAAATTAAAAATAAAAACTCCTATAAATAGCTGGAAATAAAAATGAATTCATAAATAGTAAATTGCAAGAAATAAGTAAAATCGTAATATAACTTATGTTACTCCCCCTCAAGTTGAAGTATAGATGTCAATCATGTTTAATTTTGACTTGAAATCATCAACAACGGGCGAATAATAGTTTTTTATGAAAATATCGTCCAGTTGACCGGCGGATAGGACAAACGAAACATAAATCTAATCTATCAGTTTTGCTTTACCCTTAATTTGATATCTATGCCATACTTTAATTTTCATTATGTCTGTGTGTTTTGCTTTCAGTACTTTTTTTTTTGAGTTGCATGTTCATTGATGCGTGGTTTAATCATTACTTTTGTCATTCCATTTTACCTTTTTGTTTCATACTGGTACTGTGTTTTCATATCAATATTTTACATATCTTAAGTAATGATGGACAGGTTTTGAATTCTGTTTTTAGGTACATCTGGTAGAGATTATCTGTTTTGGTTGTATATTGTGATTGCTGAATTTGCTTATTAATCTATTATTCTTTTTAAATTGTGCAGACTGGAGTATTAATTTTCCTGCTATCTTACTAACGTTGAAACTTTTTTTAAATGGCTTTCAGGGAGACTCTGATATCTTCTTCCCAACGGATTTTTGGCTTTTGGAGAGAATTGATCATCACTGCTCTGGATGGACAGGTGAGTCGAACTCCAGATCATCTAAACCTGTGAAGCTGAGAAGAAGTATCACAGTAAGTTTTACTTCATCTCTATTACTCGTGAAAGAATGTTGACCATGCTATGTGCTTGAATTATCAATTCACAACTCATTTTCCATATTCACAGTTTTTAGTAAGTTGAAGAGCATAATAAATACCTTGTGAAAAACACCTTACACAAAAACAGTTGATGTTGGAAGAGTAGCGGGGAGTGTGGCTTTGAGGGTATAGCCTCCAAATGATATCCAATATTTAGGAGTTCTTTCATTAAGGGTGTCTTGGATAATACATTGTATTTTTTGGCTGCCATTGTGATAGGATTATTGGCAAAAATTTGGACAAATAAATATTTTATTACAAGAACATCAAACAACTCAACACAAATACATAAGCACCTACAATTAGAGAGGTAGATGATCTCTCCCAAATCTATAATTTGAGAGGTAGGAAATCTCTCTCAAATCCTAACCCTAAGACTCAAGACAATAATCTCATCATCGTCCTAACTCTAAGCATATTAGCCCTATTTATGCTAAATAATAGTAAATAACGAAAGATTAAATTGTCCTTAATGACTGGAGTAACAATACTTCCATTCTAAAAAGACGCCTTATCCGCAATATGGAAAAAAGCAAACCGTTATTGGATCACATCGTTTGGCTCCCGCTCATAAACTGTCTTGAGTTTGGCTCTCACCATCATTAGTGACACTTGTCATAGTCTTCTTCAACTTTCCTAAAGTCTTGGTCCTCGCTTTCCCCCACTAAAAATCTTAAAGTCTTGTAGTATCATGTAGAGGATTACGTTGTTAGATTTTGATAAAAGAAAAGTAGATAATTACTTATTTAAAAGGGAAAAGGGTTTGCAGCATTTGAACCATGAATAACACTCTCAATAAGGTGTCGAGGTTGTGGCGGAGGAGAAGCTACCACCAAAGAGAAACTGGAGGAGGAGCCTTGAAAAAGTTAGTGCGACCTGCGAATGAGATGGTGACCTCCTTATGGGATCAGTCAAGATCCTGGGAGAAGTCCTTGTTGGCGGAGGTGAGATCTGAAGAAATTGATGAATTAGGAAATGTAGAGGATTCCGTAATAGTGATCAACTGAAAAGAGTGAACGAACACAAGATGAAAATCTATCCCTAGCGAGAGAGTAGAAGAGGACAGTGTGATGAGGGCCTCTTTAGGTGCTAGAATGATCGAGAGCAGATCAGACATGTATGTTATGAGGTGGTGTTGATGTCAAAGATAACCCATGAATCCAAACATAAAAAATTAAGAAAATCCTCAAGGATTAATGTACAAAAGCTTAAAAATGAGATCTTTGGGGCCTTTTATGACTGGATTGCAGGAGTTCAGCATTTTGTGTAGAGCAGGGAAAGTGAGCTGGCAGAGTTGGAAGAGTAGCGCTAGGTCGTGATAACATTGCCTTATTTTTTCTTTTTTTGCTTTATTTGCTCTTGATAATTTGAATTACTTATGGCTCTTTGTATTAGTTGTTTTTTGTCAAGTCTGTGGTATGTCTTATGTTTCATATCAGTATCATCTTCTCTCTTTAAAGTATAATTTTCTGCCTCATATAAGCTTGATACTGCTGCTTTCATCGAACAATTTGGCTTGCCGTCAAAGACGAGGACCAAGGATGGGTATAACCCCCTTCTGGATGATTTCAAGAACACAAAGTTTTATCTAAGTGTTCCAACGCACAACGTCATATAAGTGGTTCTCTGCATGAAAGACTGAAAGCTTTGGATCAACTTAGCCATCTGTTTTGCTTCTCAGAATATCTTCCGAAATTCAAGGTGTGTTTCAAACAAACAATCTCTAAGATTTGCATACATACCACTCAATTCTTATGTATTTCCATATCTAATCCCTAAACTTTCAATTTTTAGTGGCATAAATGTAGAAAGTAAAGTTGTTAGATATGTAAATGCATAAGATAAAGGACATTCACACATGTACCACCCAATTCTTTTGTATTTACATATCTGACACCTAAACATTCATATTTAATTGCATGCATGCCACTCATATCTCTAACATCACATCAAAAATATCACCACCGCTATCTTCTTAAAACTGAAACACATATTTTCATACATAAATTATGACACCATGTTGGTATATACTTATAAATATCAAACTTCAGGTTTTAGATATGTAAATACATAAGAATTATGTGGTATGTATTCAATTTTCTCTTTTCTTTCTCAAGTATAATATAAGGTTGATTGATCAGCCATATTTTTTGCTTAAATCTAAAGTAGAATCAGATCCTCCGACTGACCTGATGTTTAACGTTGATATTCCTTTTATAGGTAACAGTAACAGTCAAGGAACTATGATCTTCTTACATGCAGTATGAAACCCTTATAAACTCATACTTCCAATTTGTTCCGTAATTTATCTTAATAATTCCATGTTGGCAAGACTATTATTGCTTGAATGCTGGTACCTATAAATATAACAAAAAAGACAATATATTTGCATACAATCCACTCAATTTCTATGTATTTATTTATATATCTAACACCTAGATTTCAATTTTTACGTACATACAACATTACCATTACTATGAATGATTTAATTGATACAAATGTAAGAAAGCGACATTTAGGTGTTAGATATGTAAATATATTGGAATTGGGTGTCAATTTGTTTAATGGGAAAAATATCAATTTGAAACAGCAATCAAATCAAGTATTTAATGAGATATCAGCAGCTGAGTTGTATGCCAGCCGGCCGCCCTTCGAGCCGGCCTTCGTTGGCCGGCAACCTCTCCAGCCGGCCTCCCTTTCCAAGCATATTTTAATATTATTTGTATTGAAATATTTTTAATTAGTTTGAACTTTAAATTAACATTTACAGTGATGTATACAGATTATATATATAGTCTAACTTATTTTAACTATAATCTACTTCAATATTTTCAAGTCAGACTCATCAAAATTAAATTAAATTTGGCTTATTAAAATGGAGATCAAAAGTCAGCTAATGCTGCTAACAATTTAATTTCAAGCTGAGTTGAGTTTGCTCCAAATTAATGTAGTGCGGCTTAAAATTAGCTTAGAGCTCGTTATATTCAATTGTGAGCTGAGCTGGTTGGAAATTAAATCGAACTTGACCAAGTTAGAAATTTGATAGGATCCATTTATGGGAAGACTTGGAGAGCTTTGTTTGATCAGATGATTTTTTATAAACATTTATATGCTTTAAAAATGTTGGAATTGAGCGATCTTTGACTCTTTAGTTCGTCTTGTTGCGACGCTCGATTCGATTATAAGCAAGTCATATTCGATATTCATTTGATCTCTTAAATATACTCGAAAAGCTTTTAGAAATACTTTAATGGCCTAATTTGGGCTTGATATGGCTTGAATTAGATCAATTTTGGCATCATCGAGTCGGTCAATTTTATTATAAGCTTGTTGAAATTAGTGTTCTTCTTAACTTAATAGAAGTTTGAATACTTTTTGCTCAACAGATTGTTTTGAAATCGGTGTCATGACTCAGGTGATAGTAATTTGTTGATGCATCAATAATATATATGTATATATGTATATATATATAATTTTTTGAGAGATAAGCACATTTATAACATTAATATTATAAAATTAATAGATAAAATAAGGCATGAGTTTTTGATTCCAGAAATAACCGTCGTTTTTGCCTTAGACGGGCCTATTTTATATTAATTTCATTTTAAAAAGAATTCTGTTGTATAAAGACAAATTATTTTAAACATAATATATTACTTTTACACTTCTTTTTTTTTCTCAATAAATTAAATATATTCTGAAAGATAGAAGTTACTTTCATAATAATTTTAAAAATAATAATTTTAAAAATAAAATAATAAAATTTGAAAATATGAATGTGAAAATAATTCAAATAATTTTATATCAATTTTAAAGTACATGAAATTCATGTTCAAGCGCGTGTTGGGATTCATAATGTCAACCTAAGTTGGGTTGTAAATTTAGCTCGAAGATTATTAATCTAAAAATTGATTCAAATTTAGGCTCAGTTTGAGATTGGATTGAATTAAATGAGTAGAGATATAAGTCAAAATTTTGGATCAAATTCTTTTTAGAGTCAACCCAGTTCAGTTTGAAATAAAGATCTTATGATATTGTAAGGACTATGAATTTAACTTGATTATTGTTAATTATTCAAAAATTAATTTAAATTTTAATCCAAATAAAAATAAATAATTTCAGCTACATGCCAAAATTTTAGATCGATTTTTTAAAAAATTAATTTTTAGCAGAGTCCAAGTGGAGTTGAGATCAGTCATCATAATCCCAAGTTCCCAACCATTGTTTGAAATTTTCAGGCATTAGGTCAACAATCTCAATCTATTTCTTAATTTCATGAGTTGCAGAATTCCAACGAACATTGGCCATTGAAATTGATCTTTCATTCAGGTGTGTCAATAATTTACGCAGCTCCGATCATCCTCCTCCAATGGCGAGTTTCTTCGGTGGCTGCTGTGGGCGACGCACTTTGGTGCTTCTAGTCCTCGCCACCGCCATCCCCTTCTCCCTGATCGTTTCTCTGGAGCGAGCAGCCACCTCTACCAATGGCTCTCTCAAGTACACTAGCCACGGCTGGTTAAGGGAGTGCGCCAAATGGGACCATCCACGTCGCAGATTTCTCATATCCACCTTCTTCGACGGAGGAATCGCCGAGATTCGCCTCCCGGACACCGCCGACAGCTCCGACCTGCAGGAGCGCACGGTGATCGCCGACGCTGACGTCGCCGGCAACGCCTCTCTGGGGATCGCAATTGATGGGAAGCGAGACCGTCTCCTTGTTGTATATGCTGACATCATGGGATTTCGGTCCGCCGCAGTAGCCGCTTACGGACTCGAGTCCGGCGAGCGTTTCTTCCTTACTCGCCTCAGCCGACCAGGTCCGCCGTATTATCCTCGTGTCCCACCTCTCAGATTTTTTTCCTTTTAACTGACCCGAATGGCNGGCAACGCCTCTCTGGGGATCGCAATCGATGGGAAGCGAGACCGTCTCCTTGTTGTATATGCTGACATCATGGGATTTCGGTCCGCCGCAGTAGCCGCTTACGGACTCGAGTCCGGCGAGCGTTTCTTCCTTACTCGCCTCAGCCGACCAGGTCCGCCGTATTATCCTCGTGTCCCATTTCTCATATTTTTTTTCCTTTTAACTGACTCTAATGGTTTCATCTGATTTGGATCGGACTTGGATGATCTTTGTTTTCAAAACATCATTGTTTATATATTTGATCTTTCTCTTTAAAAGTTTTGGCGTCTATGGTCNGGATCGGACTTGGATGATCTTTGTTTTCAAAACATCATTGTTTATATATTTGATCTTTCTCTTTAAAAGTTTGGGCGTCTATGGTCTGGTGGCAGTAGTTAGGCTATTGTGGTTTGATAATAATAGTCGAGCAAGTAAGATCTGGTGGTGATAATCAAGTGGTGGCGATAAGATGATCCTTGTTAGGTGTTAGCGCTGGCGTGGAGTCCGGTCCACCTAACCCGCGAACTCCTGCTTCCGCCTCTCCTGTTTTCGCAAAATGACGCTTCTGTTCGCGAAGGTCTCTTCACAAATAACCACTCTCTCCTTTCTTTTTTGCGAAGAGAAGCATCCCTTTGCCGGAAACCGTTCTCGCCTCCTCTATTTCGCGAAGAGAAGCATCCCTTCTCCAGAAACCGTTTCCGTCTCCTCTATTTCACGAAGAGAAGCATCCCTTCGCTCCTTTCTCTTCGTGATAAAAGAAGAGGCTCTCCTTCATATCTGGATGACACAAGAAGTCACGATTTTCTTCTTTAGGTTTCCTCGGGATAGAGGAAGAGTTCTTCGGGTTTCCACTGGACAGTGGAAGAGAAGAAGTGCAAGGAGGAGTAGTTTCTTGCGGCAGAAGGAAGAAGAAGGAAGAAAAAGAAGAAGAGGCTTTTTCTCGGTGGCTTGTAGCAGAAGAGAATTTGAGTTTATTTCTCTTGTAAGTTTGTCTTCTTCGGTGCATCTCGATGTAGAGTTTTCTTCGGTGTATCTCGGTGTAGAGAGAGAAGAACAGAGAGAGAAGAAGAGAGAGAGCGATGAAGAGTGAGTGATTCATCTTGTAAGTCGAGGTGATCGACTGGTGTAAATTTCCTCAAGTAGTAAAATCCTCTACAACTCCATGTACGTATGCAATTTGCCGAACCACGTAAATCTGTGTGTTTTTTTCTGGTGTAATTTTTCTTGTTTTATTTTTAGTTTCGTCGATCATTATTCTGTTTGATTTATATATATACCACATCAACTGCTCTGGTATATATTTAATAACAACTGGTATCAGAGCTTTGTTCAGATCTGAGGAAGAATGATGACTGCAGATGAAGTAAAAGTTTCAGGGATCGAGAAATTTGATGGCACAGATTTTGGTTATTGGAGAATGTAGATAGAGGATTATCTTTATAGGAAGAAACTTTATCTTCCGTTATTGGGGAAAAAACCTGAAAGGATGGATGAGGCTGAATGAAATTTATTGGATCGACAAGTTCTGGGGGTTATTCGATTGACTCTATCGAGGTCTGTTACACACATCGTCGTCAAGGAAAGGACGACTGCAGATGTCATGACAGCCTTATCAGATATGTATGAAAAGCTATCTGCAAATAACAATGTGCACTTGATGAATAAGTTATTCAATTTAAAGATAACGGAAGGTATTTTTGTTGCTTAACATCTGAATATTTTCAATATTATCACAAATCAATTGTCGTCTGTGGAAATTAATTTTGATGATGAGATATGTGCACTGATCTTGTTGGCTTCATTGTCAGACAGTTGGGAAGTCATGAAGATAACAGTTAGCAGTTCTGCAGGTAAATCTAAACTGAAGTACGATGATATTCATGATTTGATTTTGGCTGAGGAAGTTCACAGGAAAGATTTTGGCGAGGTCTCAGGTTCGAGTTCGACACTCAATGTTGATTTTAGAGGGAGATGGCATGACAGGAACTCAAGGATAGGGAGATCAAAATCAAAGTTTAGTAAGCAGACAACTTGTTGGAAATGTGGCAAGGCTGGCCACATATAGGAGAACTGCAGGAATCCTATGAAGATGGAGAATGATAGCGCAAATGTGGTATGTGAAGAATCACAAAATGCATTTTTGTTGGCAGTTCATAGTTCTGTTGAAGACTTGATAGTGGATTCAGGGGCTTTGAATGTGGTAGAATATCTACCAAAGGCCACAGTGCAGGGCAGTGATGGAAGTGAAGAAGAGAGTGGGTCCAGGGCACCCATTTCTATTGTTCCACAGACATATGTTACAGAACCACAGAGCTATGAAGAAATCTTGCAAGATGAAAGTTCGAGCAAGTGGGAGCTGACAGAACTTCCACCAGAGAAGAAAACATTGTACAACAAATGGGTGTACCAGGTGAAGACTGAGTCTGATGTCAGTAAAAGGTACAAGACTAAACTTGTTGGAAAAGGCTTTCAGCGGAGGCATGATGTTGCCCATGCAGTGGGAGTTGTAAGAAGAGACAAGAGTGACCCAGGAAATAGCTTGGAGGTGCAAAACTATGTGGAGTCTGCTGATATGTTGACTGAGGGTGTTACTCTTGAGAAACTGAAGTTGAACACAACTTCAGTTGGTCTTCTGAAGTGAAGACAGAGGCTTTGAGTTGCAGAGGTAGATGATTCAGAGTGGAGGATTCAAGGTAGAGGATTCAAGTTAGAGAATTCATAGTGGAGGATTCATGTTTGAAGTAAAGCACGACACTATCAGTGGAGGATTCAGTTGGAGGAAGGAGACGTTGTAGCAGGTGTACCGATCTCCAAGTGGGAGATTGTTAGCGCTGGCGTGGAGTCCGGTCCACCCAACCTGCGAACTTCTGCTTCCGCCTCTTCTGTTTTCGCGAAATGACGCTTCCGATCACGAAGGGTCACACCTCTTCACAAATAACCACTCCCTTCTTTCTTTTTTACGAAGAGAAGCATCCCTTTGCCAGAAACCGTCCCCGCCTCCTCTATTTCGCAAAGAGAAGCATCCCTTCGCCATAAACCGTTCCCGCCTCCTCTATTTCACGAAGAGAAGCATCCCTTTGCTCATTTCTCTTCGTGATAAAAGGAGAGGCTCTCCTTCATATCTGAATGTTACAAGAAGTCACGATTTTCTTTTTTAGGTTTCCTCGGGATAGAGGAAGAGTTCTTCGGGTTTCCACGAGAAGTGGAAGAGAAGAAGTGCAAGGAGGAGTAGTTTCTTGTGGCAGAAGGAAGAAGAAGATTGTTCTCCCTAGGTTTTTTTTTGGTGGCTTGTGGCAGAAGAGAAATTGAGTTTATTTTTCTTGTAAGTTTGTCTTCTTCAGTGTATCTTTGTGTATCTCGGTGTAGAGAGAGGTNATTACTCGTGAAAGAATGTTGACCATGCTATGTGCTTGAATTATCAATTCACAACTCATTTTCCATATTCACGGTTTGTAGTAAGTTGAAGAGCATAATAAATACCTTGTGAAGAACACCTTACACAAAAACAGTTGATGTTGGAAGAGTAGCGGGGAGTGTGGCTTTGAGGGTGGAGCCTCGAAATGATATCCATTATTTAGGAGTTCTTTCATTAAGGGTGTCTTGGATAATTCATTGTATTTTTTGGCTGCCATTGTGATAGGATTATTTGCAAAGATTTGGGCAAATAAATATTTTACTACAAGAACATCAAACAACTCAACATGAATACATAAAATAAGCACCTACAATTCGAGATGTGGATGATCTCTCCCAAATCCTATAATTTGAGAGGTGGGAAATCTCTCCCAAATCCTAACCCTAAGACTCATGACACTAATCTCATTATCACCCTAACCCTAAGCATATTAGCCCTATTTATGTTAAACAATAGTGAATAACTAAAGATTAAATTGTCCTTAATGACTGGCGTAACAATACTCCCATTCTAAAAAGACGCCTTATCCGCAATATGGAAAAAAACAAACCGTTGTTGGATCACATCGTGTGGCTCCCGTTCATAAACTGCATTTAGTTTGGTTCTCACCGTCATCACTGATACACTCGTCATAGTCTTCTTCAACTTCCTAAAGTTTTGGTCATTGCTTTCCCCCACTAAAAGTTTTAAAGCCTTGTAGTATCATGTAGAGGATTACGTTGTTAAATTTTGATAAAAGAAAAGTAGATAATTACTTATTTAAAAGGGAAAAGGTTTGCAGCATTTGAACCATGTATAACACTCTCAAATACGTGTTGAGGTTGTGGTGGAGGAGAAGCTACCACCAAAGAGAAATTGGAGGAAGAGCCTTGAAAAAGTTAGTGCGAACTGCGTATGAGATGGTGACCTCCTTATGGGGTCAGTCAAGATCCTGGGAGAAGTCATTGTTGGCGGAGATCTGAAGAAATTGATGAATTAGGAAATGTAGAGGATTCTGTAATAGTGATCAACTGAAAAGAGTGAACACGAACACAAGATGAAAATCTATCCCTAGCGAGAGAGTAGGAGAGGACAGTCTAATGAGGACCTCTTTGGTGCTAGAGGGATCGAGAGCAGATGAGACGTGTGTGTTTTGAGGTGGTGTTGATCTCAAAGATAACCCATAAATCTAAACATAAAAAAATTAAGAAAATCCTCAAGGTTTAATGTGCAAAAGCTCAAAAATGAGATCTCTTGGGCCTTTTTTGACTGGATTACAGGAGTTCGGCATTTTGTGTAGAGTAGGGCAAGTGAGCTGGCAGAGTTGGAAGAGTAGCGCTAGGTCGTGATAACATTGCCTTATTTTTTTTTTTTTTTCTTTATTTGCTCTTGATAATTTGAATTACTTATGGCTCTTTGTATTAGTTGTTTTTTGTCAAGTCTGTGGTATGTCTTATGTTTCATATCAGTATCATCTTCTCTCTTTAAAGTATAATTTTCTGCCTCATATAAGCTTGATACTGCTGCTTTCATCGAACAATTTGGCTTGCCGTCAAAGACGAGGACCAAGGATGGGTATAACCCCCTTCTGGATGATTTCAAGAACACAAAGTTTTATCTAAGTGTTCCAACGCACAACGTCATATAAGTGGTTCTCTGCATGAAAGACTGAAAGCTTTGGATCAACTTAGCCATCTGTTTTGCTTCTCAGAATATCTTCCGAAATTCAAGGTGTGTTTCAAACAAACAATCTCTAAGATTTGCATACATACCACTCAATTCTTATGTATTTCCATATCTAATCCCTAAACTTTCAATTTTTAGTGGCATAAATGTAGAAAGTAAAGTTGTTAGATATGTAAATGCATAAGATAAAGGACATTCACACATGTACCACCCAATTCTTTTGTATTTACATATCTGACACCTAAACATTCATATTTAATTGCATGCATGCCACTCATATCTCTAACATCACATCAAAAATATCACCACCGCTATCTTCTTAAAACTGAAACACATATTTTCATACATAAATTATGACACCATGTTGGTATATACTTATAAATATCAAACTTCAGGTTTTAGATATGTAAATACATAAGAATTATGTGGTATGTATTCAATTTTCTCTTTTCTTTCTCAAGTATAATATAAGGTTGATTGATCAGCCATATTTTTTGCTTAAATCTAAAGTAGAATCAGATCCTCCGACTGACCTGATGTTTAACGTTGATATTCCTTTTATAGGTAACAGTAACAGTCAAGGAACTATGATCTTCTTACATGCAGTATGAAACCCTTATAAACTCATACTTCCAATTTGTTCCGTAATTTATCTTAATAATTCCATGTTGGCAAGACTATTATTGCTTGAATGCTGGTACCTATAAATATAACAAAAAAGACAATATATTTGCATACAATCCACTCAATTTCTATGTATTTATTTATATATCTAACACCTAGATTTCAATTTTTACGTACATACAACATTACCATTACTATGAATGATTTAATTGATATAAATGTAAAAAAAGCGACATTTAGGTGTTAGATATGTAAATATATTGGAATTGGGTGTCAATTTGTTTAATGGGAAAAATATCAATTTGAAACAGCAATCAAATCAAGTATTTAATGAGATATCAGCAGCTGAGTTGTATGCCAGCCGGCCGCCCTTCGAGCCGGCCTTCGTTGGCCGGCAACCTCTCCAGCCGGCCTCCCTTTCCAAGCATATTTTAATATTATTTGTATTGAAATATTTTTAATTAGTTTGAACTTTAAATTAACATTTACAGTGATGTATACAGATTATATATATAGTCTAACTTATTTTAACTATAATCTACTTCAATATTTTCAAGTCAGACTCATCAAAATTAAATTAAATTTGGCTTATTAAAATGGAGATCAAAAGTCAGCTAATGCTGCTAACAATTTAATTTCAAGCTGAGTTGAGTTTGCTCCAAATTAATGTAGTGCGGCTTAAAATTAGCTTAGAGCTCGTTATATTCAATTGTGAGCTGAGCTGGTTGGAAATTAAATCGAACTTGACCAAGTTAGAAATTTGATAGGATCCATTTATGGGAAGACTTGGAGAGCTTTGTTTGATCAGATGATTTTTTATAAACATTTATATGCTTTAAAAATGTTGGAATTGAGCGATCTTTGACTCTTTAGTTCGTCTTGTTGCGACGCTCGATTCGATTATAAGCAAGTCATATTCGATATTCATTTGATCTCTTAAATATACTCGAAAAGCTTTTAGAAATACTTTAATGGCCTAATTTGGGCTTGATATGGCTTGAATTAGATCAATTTTGGCATCATCGAGTCGGTCAATTTTATTATAAGCTTGTTGAAATTAGTGTTCTTCTTAACTTAATAGAAGTTTGAATACTTTTTGCTCAACAGATTGTTTTGAAATCGGTGTCATGACTCAGGTGATAGTAATTTGTTGATGCATCAATAATATATATGTATATATGTATATATATATAATTTTTTGAGAGATAAGCACATTTATAACATTAATATTATAAAATTAATAGATAAAATAAGGCATGAGTTATTGATTCGAAAAATAACCATCGTCGTTGCCTTAGACAGGCCTATTTTATATTAATTTCATTTAAAAAAACAATCTGTTATATAAAAACAAATTGTTTTAAACATAATATATTAATTTTACACATTTTTTTCCTCAATAAATTAAATATATTCTGAAAGATAGAAGTTACTTTCATAATAATTTTAAAAATAAAATAATAAAATTTGAAAATATGAATGTGAAAATAATTCAGATAATTTTATATCAATTTAGTACACGGAATTCATGTTCAAGCGCGTGTTGGGGTTCATTATGTCAACCCAAGTTGGGTTGTAAATTTAGCTCAAAGATCATTAATCGTTTGAAAATTGATTCAAATGAGCAGATATATAAGTCAAAATTTTGGATCAAATTCTTTTTAGATAAATTAATTGGGGCATTAAATAAAGATCTTATAATATTGTAAGGACTATGAATTTAACTTGATTATTGTTAATTATTCAAAAATTAATTTAAATTTTGATCCAAATAAAAATAAATAATTCCAGCTACATGCCAAAATTTTAGATCGATTTTTTTAAAAATTAATTTTTAGCGGAGTCCAAATGGAGTTGAGATCAGTCATCATAATCCCAAGTTCCCAACCATTGTTGAAATTTTCAGGAATTAGGTCAACAATCTCAATCTATTTCTTAATTTGATGAGTTGCAGCATTCCAACTAACATTCGCCATTGATCTTTCATTCCGGTGTGTGTCAACAATCCTCCAATGGCGAGTTTCTTCGGCGGCTGCTGTGGGCGACGCACTTTGGTGCTTCTAGTCCTCGCCACCGCCATCCCCTTCTCCCTGATCGTTTCTCTGGAGCGAGCAGCCACCTCTACCAATGGCTCTCTCAAGTACACTAGCCACGGCTGGTTAAGGGAGTGCGCCAAATGGGACCATCCACGTCGCAGATTTCTCATATCCACGTTCTTCGACGGAGGAATTGCCGAGATTCGCCTCCCGGACACCGCCGACAGATGCGACCTGCAGGAGCGCACGGTGATCGCCGACGCTGACGTCGCCGGCAACGCCTCTCTGGGAATCGCAATCGATGGGAAGCGAGACCGTCTCCTTGTTGTATATGCTGACATCATGGGATTTCGGTCCGCCGCAGTAGCCGCTTACGGACTCGAGTCCGGCGAGCGTTTCTTCCTTACTCGCCTCAGCCGACCAGGTCCGCCGTGTTATCCTCGTGTCCCATTTCTCATATTTTTTTTCCTTTTAACTGACTCTAATGGTTTCATCTGATTTGGATCGGACTTGGATGATCTTTGTTTTCAAAACATCATTGTTTATATATTTGATCTTTCTCTTTAAAAGTTTTGGCGTCTATGGTATGGTGACAGTAGTTAGACTATTGTGGTTTGATAATTATAGTCGAGCAAGTAAGATCTGGTGGTGATAATCAAGTGGTGGCGATGAGATGATCATTGTTAGGTGATAATGGTTAGATAATAATGTTCTTGACTATATTTAGGCGAAAGAGTATTGGGTGATGGTGATTTGGTGACCAAANTTTGATAATTATAGTCGAGCAAGTAAGATCTGGTGGTGATAATCAAGTGGTGGCGATGAGATGATCATTGTTTGGTGATAATGGTTAGATAATAATGTTCTTGACTATATTTAGGCGAAAGTGTATTGGGTGATGGTGATTTGGTGACCAAAGTTGGTTGTTTTTGATAATGGGATTATGTTTAGGCAAAAGAGTATTGGGTGATGGAGATTTGGTGATGGTGGTTAAGTGAAGAGTTGGACAATTTAGGTTGAGCGATTTTTTTTAAGTGATTATAATCAAACAATGATGATCGTGCAACAATGATTGACAGTGGTTAATTAGGTGACGGTGGTCAATTGAACGTTGTTAGACTGTGGTGATCAAGTGATAATGGTTGGGTAATTATCATCACGTGGACGGTTTCGGACAACAGTGGTCGGGTGAAAGAAGTTGTGGACTCTAGTCAGACGATTTTGATGATTACCAAGTTCATCTAGCTAGTCGGGTGATGATAGTGATTGTCAAGTAAACCTCTTTCTAACTCTAAGTTTAGATTTGGGTTCAAGCTTCCCTTCTTGTCCTCTTGATGAATATCAGTGTCTAGTTTAAATTTCTAGAATACAGTAGTATTTTGTCCAACCATGCTGAGTATAGTGACAAGTAGAATTTGATTCCGGGTGGTAATAGTGGTTTTGCTACTTTTTTGTTGCTAATAGCACACGCTTACTCGTACTAAACATTACATTAAATGAATGATCCGGGTTAGGAATGGAAATAAGATTGGATTGATATGTGCAGCGAAAATTATATTTTAATTCGAGATTGTATGTAATAACATGTCCCAATCTTATATTTAATCAACACTAAACTTTTTGGTTGTTAATAGATATGAAGATTTCAATACAGTGAATGTTCATATTTGCCATATTGAATTTTAAGTTGAATCATGAAATAGCACTTAAAAAAAAATGAAGCGAGATATGCTCATCTATATTCCCATTTTCTGAAATGAAATTGTATCGAAGAACTTGTTAGATAGTACGAGCATGTTTAATAAGATCACTAACCAATGGTAGATGGAGTAAGGAAGATGTATGCAATAGACTGCTCCCATGTTAAAAACATGTAAAAAAATATGTGATTTGTGTCTAGATTGAGATTTGCGATGAACACCAACAGGAATTCATAATAAAAGAATTTGCTAGAGAGATCTAAAATTGGTATTGTCTGAAAATGATCAGACTAAAAACTAAGTACAATTAAACCGGAAGACCTTAGAGCAATTTATTCTTAACAAATTTGTAAACCAAATGTCACTCCAAATCATTAGACTTTGCATTTGGAGCTATTTCTTGAACAATTTACATTTTTTTACCAACATTCAGAGCAAAATTTTAAGTCTTAATATTCACTATCTCTGATATGCTGCATGTATCTAACCTTATAACTCACATTCACTTAAATATTTTATATATATTTCTATGCTCCAAACAAATAAAAGAAAAATTCATATCTTATAGCATCATTCCATAAACAATGGTCATCAATCCTCACTTCAGCTTGATCATATAGATGACGAACCCTCATTTGCCGACGATGTAGCCGTCGACAATGATGGCAATGCTTATATTACCGACACGAAATCAAACAAGATCTGGAAAGTAGGGNGGGTAATTATCATCACGTGGACGGTTTCAGACAACAGTGGTCGGGTGAAAGAAGTTGTGGACTCTAGTCAGATGATTTTGATGATTACCAAGTTCATCTAGTTAGTCGGGTGATGATAGTGATTGTCAAGTAAACCTCTTTCTAACTCTAAGTTTAGATTTAGGTTCAAGCTTCCCTTCTTTTCCTCTTGATGAATATCAGTGTCTAGTTTAAATTTCTAGAATACAGTAGTATTTTGTCCAAGCTTGCTGAGTATAGTGACAAGTAGAATTTGATTTCGGGTGGTAATAATGGTTTTGCTACTTTTTTGTTGCTAATAGCACACACTTTCTCGTACTAAACATTACATGAAATGAATGATCCGGGTTAGGAATGGAAATAAGATTGGATTGATATGTGCAGCGAAAATTATATTTTAATTCGAGATTGTATGTAATAACATGTCCCAATCTTATATTTAATCAACACTAAACTTTTTGGTTGTTAATAGATATGAAGATTTCAATACAGTGAATGTTCATATTTGCCATATTGAATTTAAGTTGAATCATGAAATAGCACGTAAAAAAAAATGAAGCGAGGTATGTTCATCTTATTCCCTTTTTCTGAAATGAAATTGTATCGAAGAACTTGTTAGATAGTACGAGCATTTTTAATAAGATCACCAACCAATGGTAGATGGAGTAAGGAAGATGTATGCAATAGACTGCTCCCATGTTAAAAACATGTAAAAAAATATGTGATTTGTGTCTAGATTGAGATTTGCGATGAACACCAACAGGAATTCATAATAAAAGAATTTGCTAGAGAGATCTAAAATTGGTATTGTCTGAAAATGATCAGACTAAAAACTAAGTACAATTAAACCGGAAGACCTTAGAGCAATTTATTCTTAACAAATTTGTAAACCAAATGTCACTCCAAATCATTAGACTTTGCATTTGGAGCTATTTCTTGAACAATTTACATTTTTTTACCAACATTCAGAGCAAAATTTTAAGTCTTAATATTCACTATCTCTGATATGCTGCATGTATCTAACCTTATAACTCACATTCACTTAAATATTTTATATATATTTCTATGCTCCAAACAAATAAAAGAAAAATTCATATCTTATAGCATCATTCCATAAACAATGGTCATTAATCCTCACTTCAGCTTGATCATATAGATGACGAACCCTCATTTGCCGATGATGTAGCCGTCGACAATGACGGCAATGCTTATATTACCGACACGAAATCAAACAAGATCTGGAAAGTAGGATTGAATGGCGAACTCCTATCAATCATAAGGAACAATACTTTCCTCCAAAAGAAAGAATGGTACAGAACCTTGGTTGGGCTCAACGGAATTATACACCACCCAAACGGCTATCTTCTAGTCATACACACCGCTGGTGGCTATCTCTTCAAAATTGATACCAAAACCGAGGAAGTAAAAGTTGTACAAGTTACAGGTTCTGTTCTGCTGGGAGATGGCTTGGAGCTGCTCTCACCAAGCAAGCTGGTAGTTGCAGGCACCCCTTCTGCTAGAATTCTGGAGAGCTTCGATGATTGGAATACTGCAACTGTCACGGAAAGATTTGTCGGACCTCTTCATCGCATCGCCTCATCGGCGACGGTGAAGGACGGGAAGGTTTACATTAATCATTTATTGGGATTTGGATTTACAAGGTGGACTCATGTTCTTACTGAAGCTGTTTTCACTCCTTTGGCTGCCAAGTGACCAATCATCAGTGGTATGCTAGGTTATTGTTGGGCCCTTTACATTAATACCAGACAAATCCTATATATTTACATGTCTAACATCTAAAATTTACTTTTTTCTTGTACTTATGCCACCGGAATCTTTCATGTTACGTCAAAAATACCGTCATTTTAAATTTCAGAAAGTGGAATATACCTTTTGATGCATGGGTAAGGTGGTATGTATCTAAAAAGTAAAATGTAGGTGTTAGATATGTAAATAAGTACGAATTGAGTGGTATGTATTTGAACCCTGCTATATTATGTCTTTATGTTTCCACATGATTTGCAAAGTAGATCTGTAGAGTGTGTTTCTGTTTCTGATTTCATTTTGTATGCTATGTCTGTTCATTTCCATTTGTTGTGGTGGGTTTTTTTAGTTGATTTTGTAATGTAAACCTTCATTGGATTTAATTCATGTTAAGCTATGGAGCATAAGTTAAGCAAACATCATTTGGGCAATTGCATGTAAAGATTCTTAATGTTTATGTAATTTGTTATGTTTACATTTATTCACTCTTCATGGGTTTTACTTGGTTTAAACTCTAATTTTTTTTTATATTTATACCGCATAATTGTTTTATATGACATAAAAAATATCACTATTTTAAATTAAAAAAAAGTAAAATACACATTTTCATGCAAAATAAGACGATAAATATAAAAAAAAATGAAATTTAAGTATTAGATATGTAAATACCTAGGAATTAAGCCGTGTGCATTTAAATCTTCCTAAATTATTTATTTACATATTTAATGCTTAAATTTTACTATTTGCACTAAATTTTTTTGAGATGATATATCACTTGTGGTATTATGCTCAACTATTTAAATTAGTAGATATATGAGATCTCTTCGGTCTCATTATTTTTCAAAAAAAAAAATCATTTCCACAAAATTAAAATTATATTATATATTATACTAAATTTAATTTTTTTTTTCTAAAAATGAACTTAAAATAATTTCTTGTGATACATAAATATTGTATGTGCATAAATGTAAATATTAATTCTAAACATGACTGTTTTTGGATGAGTTGGTGTGGAGAACTTTAACATGTTAAAAATTACTATTTCTATGTAGCGAATTGAATAATGTAAAGGTATGCGATACATAAATATTGTATGTGCCAAATAGGAGCAATTTTAATTATCTACCCTGATTCAGTGTTATAGAAAATCATTGACTAATTTAGGTTTAGTCCTTAATTTCGTGGCTAGGCTAGGAGGATGCTGGCTCCCACTACAGAGCTCCCAATTCCCTTCCCCTAAAGGCTAACTCTCGCTTTACTTTTTAAACACTAAGATCAAAATTGGGGATTTTTAGTCGGTCACTCTAGAAATCTCCAATTCTACACACAACAAAGTATATTTTCCTATTTATTTGCACTTAATCCCATGAACGAAACACTCCTTCATGGACTTAAATGTGATTCTCACTCTATTGTAGAACTCATAATTCATTTATTGTAGAACTCATAATTCATTTCCCATATAATATGTTTACAACATATTCTAACAATTCAATTGGTCAGATTGAAAAGTAAATTAAGAGCGGAGTTGAAAAACCATCTCAATTTATAATTAAAACTTTTTTTAGCATCCATCCCATATCTTAAACATGAATAAAGCATCTCGAATTCAATATGGTTATATGGCAAGAGATTATAATGTTGAACCAACGAGTATATTGATTGTCTAACCAAGTTGATTTTTAAAGAATTATGATTTATATTATCACAAACATAGAGAGACGAGCTCAACAAACAGAATTGACGAGTATGTCGGTGCTCGGTGCAGGAGCTTGATGAGTTCAGGCGAGCTCGATAGAGGAGCTCGCATGTTTTCCTGATATTCTAGAGAGATAATTCTTGTGGTCGTTATTTGGATGGACACAGCCGATGAGTATGGATAGACAAGAACAGGCTTCAGGCTTCAGCCGATGGATGAAGCCCGATCCAATAGATCCAAAAGGCCCACTATACATATGGGCTGGTCGGCATTAATTTCAAAATAAATTAAACATTTTTGGCCAACCAAATAAATAAGTGTGCCGGTAGCGTGCTCAACTGCGAAGCGGATATATAGTCGAAGGAATCCATAAGCCCTTCGCCGGCGACAGGGCGGCGTTCTCTCTTCAACCCAAAAGCACCATTTCGTTTTTCTTTGCTCCAGAAATATTCGTCACCCTCGCTTCTTCCTCAACTAGGTGGATTGGGCATCGAATTCTGTGGTTTTGGTTTACTCGATGCTATGCCATTGGAGAAGTTGCTATATACTATTATTATCACTGATTTGATGCACTTAGTTGTGCTTGTTCTTATAGATTTAAACTTGGATAGAAATTGGTTGTTTTTCTAGGAATCGCTTCTTTGCTTTGAGAAGTTTGTTTTTGGGATCAGTCATTTTAATCGGGTTGTGTATTTTTACTGATAGTAATGTTTTATTTCGTTATTGTAGTGGCTCAATGGCTCTTAGTAGTTTGCTGTGCCTATTAGTCAGTTATTGAATGGATGAAATAGGGTAAATTCTAGAGAATTGACGATTTGTTCCGATTACGTCGATTTTAGGGTTATCCTTTAAATTAGGCTGGCTATCTGTAATGACAAGAATGTTTTACTTCAATTTTGTGATGGATCATTGGCTCTAGTGGCTTGGAGATTTTGAACAGAAAAATTTCTCGGTGTTTACGCTTTCTTGTGCCTGGTGGTAAGATATTGAATGGAAACCATTCTTTCTTACAGCAAAATGCGCAGTATATGAGCAAACAGTTTATCTTTTTTGAATGTGGGGCTGTTGGGTGTCTTATTTAGGCGGGATTTAAATTATATTTATCTTGAACCTTCCATATTTTGTGGACTTTAATAGCCACTGTTTTGATAATTCCAATTTTGACCCCGTTATTGATTAAATCCAGAATTTGCTGGACCCCACAATTTATGGCTTTTTAATTGATTTAATGATGTCTCCATTCATAAATTATAAAGCTTGAAACAAAGAATCAAACAATTTATCATGATTTATAAAGTTTTAAGAGTTTTTATTGCCAAAGTTTTCAGGCCTTACAGTCTGTTTGAGGCAGCCGCACCTTATCAAAAGTCAGTTGTGAAGCTGCTAAGTAATAATATGATGCTCAAAAAGTTGTGATGACAATTACAATTTTTTTTTTAAGTCAAATTGCAGCTATAAAGTTGTCACCGCACCTAGCCTGGAGTGGTGGGAAAACACAAATTTCAACGATTGTTT
>JXCR01144189.1:93583-107411 GCA_002079205.1 Phalaenopsis hybrid cultivar | reverse complement strand
CAAATAGGATACTGCTCTCTGATACGAAAGAAACTGTACAAAACGGACGATCAAAGTCATGATGATCAACATGTGGAGGGATACAATCCCCTTCTTCATAGATGTTGATTATACAACTATTGGGAATACGACTTGATGGCATTATTCTCCACTGCCCAGTCATGTAAATCTCCATTTTATCATAGGTGACATTGACTTCCACCTGTTCATGTTGTAAGATCCCCGAAAGATTTCCTTGTTGATCTATTTTGTAATTATAGCAACCGTGTTCATGCTGTAAGATCCCCGGAAGATTTCCTTGTTGATCTATTTTGTAATTATAGCAACAGCCGCATTGTATCGTGATACGACCCTTACCCCTCATCCATTTTCTAGGCTCCGAATATGTCATTCCAGATAACAATCCTACTTTGCCTCTAATCTGGAGGTCAGACACACAATCAAGTACCTCCTATTGTTCTGTACAGAAAAGACCTCCGTATATTAGTTCTAGTCCCTCTAGAATATTGATATATTCTCCATCAACTATCTCGAAATGTTCAAAAACGTTACATTTAACATTATGGATTCTTGCAAGTTCAACATTACTTGGCGATGCCGGGTAGTGTGTTTCATCATTTAACCGATTATCAATAATCGGTTGCCATACTAGTGGTGTTATTACCTCCACCANTTTGAAGGGATGCTTAGGCAACTCTTAGGAAAGCTCATCCACAACTTTAAAAGACTATTTTGGCTGAAAATTAAGATGGGGGGAGAATCTAGAGAGTGAAGGAAGTGTTAGAGAGAGTTCCTAGAGGTTAGAAAGGTTCCAATATTGTGAGGAATTCTTCGAGAGATTGTAAGTGTGGAGGGAAAGTGAGAGATTTCTTCCTCCTTGCTGCTTTGAAGAGAAATTCTGTGTGCTGTAAAGAAAGGAAGAGATTCAGAGGAACTTCGAGGAGGCTCATGGCTCGTTACACGTTAAGCATAATAAGAGATTAGATAATTTGGGAGGGAAGGAGGATCCCTACTAAAAAAGAAGAAAATACATTGAGGCTTAAGGGTTCCTCAATCCACAACACAACTCCACACAAAAATGGTAAAAATACACAAAAAAGCTATCACTTCCAAAAATACATGTATCCCCAAGTGCAAAATAGAAATATGTGAGCTGTATGTCCAAAAATCTTGAAGCTTGATCCCCCAGTCCGAGAACAAAAAAGTAGCAATATAAGAGTCCTGGAAAAGAGACAAAGCAGTAATATGGCAGCTTCTTAGAACATGTAAAATTATCAGCGGAGAACCATATACCTCAAATACCGACAGCCCCCTCCACAGAACCTCTAAAATGAATACTGTAAACAACACTAGCTCAACCAACCCACACAAAACTCCTCTGACAAGTTCCAAGTATAAGCTCTCAAAGTAATCCATAATGCATAGAATTACCATGATGCATATTAATGAAAGGCAGTAAAAGTAGTATTCTATATAGAATATACTTCTTCCAATACTTATGAGAAAAATAAATGCATAGGGTCCCAATTTGGAGAGGAGCACACTAAATGATACAAGAAATGATACATACCACCCAAGCATCGAACTGCAATAGCATACCAAAGAAACACACATCCTCCCCATATAGAAAAGAAAAATATGTCCCATCATTCCAATATATCTAACATGAGGAGCTTTGAGCCTCCAATCAAGGTAAAACATAATGTGAAACCAAGATTTCTGCTCGTGAGACTTACTGTAAAAAGAGGTACAATAGTCAAACAAATAATAATGTGACTCAACCTGATCAGTGCCGAAGAAAACACCACCAAGAAGATTAAACAAACAACCATAAAGCTCCACAAGATGCAACCAATATTGCCAAGGATATATACTTTGTGGAGGGGTGAAAACAGCACCCACAAAAAACACAATTGAAAAATATGTTTCTGCCAACTTAACCCAACACCAGTAATCCAAACTAGAGGCAAATAGTGGAGCCATGGGCCTCCAACATTAGTAATTGTACTCGGATAACAAGAGCTACTGGCCTTCAAAACCACAGCAGTAAACCGAAAAAGAGGCAAATAGTGGAGCCATTGGCCTCCAACACTAGAAATTGTACTCGGATAACAGGAGCCATTAGCCTTCAAAATTATTGTGAAGATATGGCAGCAAGAAAGAGATCCTTGGGCTTCCCAGTAAAAACTCATCCATGCTACCAAAAAAATATGTACAAATGCTTAATATAATCAAACCAGCAAAACCTATTTACTATATGGCCAGAAAAGGTAGCCATAGTACCAAATACCAAAGCCTGATCCAAGATAAGGTAGATAAATGAAAAAAAAGAAAGGTTTCAAAATAAACTGAGGTAATGGTAATGCAAGCCCTCATAAAATTACAAAGCAGCGGCCTCAAGCACGTAAGTATGGGGCATCAATAATGCCACCATGAATCAAATTGTAAAGGGGATGAGGAGGAGTGTGCCAAATAAAAATGCCATTATGCCCATGTTTAGTCAACCAATACGCAGGTCCATTTCCTTCACGATTTACAAAATTATATTGAATAGTGAGATTAGAGATGGATACGATACTTCTTATACAATTGATCAAAATAAAAAAAATTTTAATAGGCTTAATTATACCCATTAAAGTGTGATAAAGAACTTGAGAATCAATTTCAATAGTGAGATTAGAGAAACCATGGGTGATGGCAATTTGTATCGCACCCAAAACAACCCTAGTTTCAGCCTCCAGAGGAGAAGAGGCAAAGGCATGGCGAGGCAAAGAAAACCCGACACTGACTACTAGCACCCCGAAATAAGCCTCCAATACTAGACTTTTCCCCATTAAAACTGCCATCAATATTGCCCTTAATCCACCCATGGGAAGGTGGAGACCACCTAATTAAAGTTGGTCTACAAACATTACAATTCTGAGAAGCAGTACCTCCTAGCACTTTAGAGGCTTTTAAAAAGTTGGCAATAATAAGAGCAACAAGATCATTGGGGGTATGAGGAGAGTCCTCATACTTGTGGCTATTTCTTCCAACCTAAATAAACCAAAGAACAATCATAGGGAAGTAATGAAGCTTCTTGTGATAGTAATCATAATTCTTACAAGTTTCCAAAATACTCTTTATGTGGAAACTAATTGACCATCTCAAGCCAAAATAGAAACCAATATGTTGCCAAATTTTGAAAGCAAAGATACATTCATAGAACAAATGATTAGGGGATTCAGCCTTTTTCTTACAAACATAACATACAGAAGCCAATTTCAAACCCTTCATTTTCAGGATGTCATCAAGGGGGAAGAAGTTATGAAACAATCTCCAAATAAAGAAAGAGATAGAATGGGAGATGAATTGATGCCAAGTATATTTACTCCAATACCACTGAGGGTGATTGTAAAGCTGAGTGTATATCATTTTAGTGATAGAGATATTAGAATGAAACTTCCACATAGGAACATCTCTAGAGACATTATTAATCAGGATGTTAGCAATAGAAGTAGCTTCCTCACCAACAAGAGTCCACAACTTTGTAATATTCCAATCTTCGTTAATCCAGCAATCCCTAACCATAAGATCTTTGTCGGAAGTGGAATGAGGTAAGTTTGACAATTGAGAAGTACTCCAATGATCCTTCCAGAAAGAAACATTTTCTTCCTCAATGTCTCAGAATAAAAAGTGAGAAGTCACATCATGAGCAAGAATAATGACTTTGCAAATTTTAGAGTCACCCACATGCCAGGAAACCAAAGAATGGTGGATATGAGTGCAATACTTATGAAATAGAAATTATGACCAAAGAGAGTCTTGGGCTCTGAATTTGTACCAAAGTTTGCACATGTTAATATCACTACTTTCTTTTAGGGTTTGAAACCAAGCCCCCCAGACTTGCAAGGCTTACAACCTTTCTTCCAAGTAGCCCAGATTTTAGGGGATCTATTTCCACGCCAAAGGAATTTGTTGAAAAGAACTTCAAGAGTATTTTGTGTGCTTTTCTTTATTTTTAGCACCTGCATAGAGTGTAAAGGAGTGCTACATAACACACTTTTAAGAAGAGTGAGCCTTCCCCCATTAGACAAGAAGGTGTTTCTCCAATCATTGATTTTAGATTTGATAGCCTCCACCACATTATCCATTTAAATTTGTTTCCTCCTTCCATTTAACAAGTTAACCCCAAGATATTTAAGAGGGAGTTTTGCAATCTTGCAACCCATGTAATCAGAAGCCCAAGTTTCAATGCTTTGATTAACTTTCTTGCCAAGGTAAATGGAGCACTTATCAAGGTTAAAGAGTAGACTAGAAGCATCCTGAAAGTCCTTAATTAATGTCATCATAGCTTTGATGGAGGGCTTACTTACATTAGAAAATAATAAGGCATCATCTGCATAAGCAAGGTGGCTAATAACAATTTTTAAATTATGAGAGTATTGAAAATAAGGATGAGTTTAATGCAACCTGTTAATGAGCCTCGAGATATAATCAAAAGCAATGATAAAAATGGTAGGGGAGAGGGGATCTCCCTGATTTATGCCTCTAGCGACAGAGAAAAAACTAAGAGATTACCATTGACCAGAATGCTATAGTGGTTATTGGCTAACCATTTTTTAATAAGCAGACAAAAATTCCCTTTGAAACCATTATCTTTAAGAATGTTCAGAATAAAATCCTAACTAATAATATCAAAAGCTTTTTTATATCAAGTTTAAAAACCATATTTCCACCTCTGCACTTTTTATCAAGATCTTCAATCACCTGAGCCAACAATATATTATCTGTAATTTCTCTACCTTTTATGAAAGCCGATTGTTAAGGAGATATAAACTTCACAAGATGAGGTTGCAACCTTGTAACCATAATTTTACTCAATACCTTAGAGATAACAGTGGTGAGTGAAATAGGACGGAAGTTATCCCAAGTAATTTTGTCTTGCCCTTTAGGAATGAGAACAATAGAAGCGGAGCTGAAATATTTACCACGATCTTCTCCTAGAAAGAAACTTTGAAAAGCATTGACCACTTCTTTTTTAATGATATCCCATTATTTATCATAAAAGGCAGAGGAGCAACCATCAGGGCCAGGAGACTTGTTGGAGCTTATGGATTTGAAGGCAGAAAGAATTTCTTCTTCATCAGGAACGTGGGCAAGAGAAAGGCTATTAACATAATCAAACTCATTCTCAAAAACCTGAGCATCAACAGTAGTAGTAATAGAATTTTGTTGAAGCAACTCAGAAAAATGAAGCACAACACTCTCATCAATCTCATCCAGATTTGTTAAGGTTTGGCATTCAACATTTTTAATTTTCAGGAGGCATGGAAAAAATTTGTATTTCTATCTCCTGTAATGAAATGGAGATCATTTGGTTTTGTTGCAGAAGTCCTTCCTACAAATTTATGGCTTCCAGTAATGTCAAGTGCGCTTGAGCAGTAAGATTAACCACCTTAGGTGAATAGATAACTTAAGATTCCAAAAGATCAACAACTTCTTGAGCTTTCAGAACTTTAGTATGCACATTATCAAAAATCTGGTGGTTCCATTTCCAAAGATGTGCAGCTAATTTTTTATGAAGTTGCCAGAGGATATACCAGGATGATCCGGCTCCATCATAAGTCTAGACCAATTTAACAGTGTTAAGAAAAGTTTCATGAGTAGCCCAAATGTTAAGAAATTTAAATTTGGAGAAATTGGGTTTATCAATAAAAGCAAGAGTGAGGAGAATAGAATTATGATCAGAAAAGGCATAGCTCAAATGTTGGACTTTAGAGATGGTGAAATAATTAAGAAAAGCCGAGTTTGCAAGAAAATGATCAAGATGCTGCTGGAGAAAACCTCTCCTCCAAGTATATGGAGATCCAGAGTAGTTCAAATCAAATAACTCAGCTTCAAACATAGAATTAGAAAACCTATTAGGAAGGGTTAAGTCACATCTTCTCCCTCATTTTCTTTCAGAAGGCTTCATGATCATATTGAAATCTTCTCCAAAAAACAAGTTATCAGAAATGGAAGAACCCAAAATCTTGAGTTTCTGCCAAAGTAAGAATTTATCAGGTAAAAGAGAGCTAGCATAAACAAAAGTTCCACAACCATGAAACTGATCCAACCGGAAATAGGTGAGAACAAACTGCTCATCATCCTCCATAATAGTTAAAGTGATTTTTTGTTTGTAGAAAACCCAAATCTTGTTGTTCTTATTGTAAAAAGATTGAAAGCTTTTGAAACATTGTAGAATTCTACCCTAGTTAACATGTACAAGAGGTTCCAGAATGGAAAAAATAGAAATTTGGTGGACCCTACATAGATATTTAAGCTTATTAAGGGAGGAAGGGTCTGTCACTCCCCTAATATTCCAAACCATGATGTTAAACATTATGTCTTAAGCCTACCCTTCTAGAAGATCTAGAAGGGTTGCCTAATTGTTCCCCATCCGAGTAGTAGGTATCATCCTGGATAATATTGCCAACATTCAAACTGGAAAGCTCATTTTTCTTTTTAGACCTTTTTTTTGCATGTTTTTGTATTTTTCATTCCCCCTCTAAGGAATATTGGGCACGTTGGAGAGGGTCTTTTGCTACATCATTAGGTAGCGGAGGAGGGAATCCATTTTCATGAAATTGTCTTTGATTCGCAATCATATTATTCCTGTCAATATTGACATTAGTAGATGTAATAGGATTATTACTATTAGCAATTAAATGAAGAGAAGTATTATTAGAAAATGCTTCAACATTTAGATCAATAGAAGGATCAGCATTATCATTGGTCTCCTGAGATAGTGTTTGGACTAAAGTTAGCATATGGTTGGGGTCTTCTCCATTTATAGGGTGGAGTTGCTCCTGTGTATGTTCATTTATAGATGTAGCCTTAGCAGCAAGCACAATGTTAGCAACACTTTCAATATTTGGGTCATTTTGATGCATAATCCTTGTGATATCTTGTTCATGAACCGGATTATTAGCAACAGAGGGATTAGGAGGCGCTGCAATAGTGTTACCAGAGGGAGCATCTTGAGATTTTTTAACCTGAGGATTAAAACGGAAGCAGTTAGAAATGCGATGACCAAACACAGAACAATGCATGAAATAGGGGGAATGTCGTTCGATTTCATCCGGTTGCCAGTAGCCCTGATGTTGAGACCCAATCCAAATCTCATTACAAAAGGGCAAAGTTATGTCTCTCTCCACTAACACACGAGCCTCAGAGGGTCGTGTAAGATAAAATGTACCATTATCCATTTTAAGAGGTTTCTCATAAGAAGCAATAAGGGAAAATAAAACTTCATGATTAAACAGATGCAGCTTTAACCCCGGAAAACGAATCCAAACTGGTAAAATCGGAAGCTTTAACTTCGGATCGAAATCAACAGACCACTTCCAGAAATTCATAAATCGATTCTCAATTTTCAGAAAAAGTTTCGCAAATAGCATAGTATAATCCTTATCATTAGAAAGTTGGATTAGAATATGTTTTCTATCCAAGACCCCTACTCTCCACCAACCATTCAATTTAAGCAAATCAGTTTCTTTTCTGATAAGTTCAAGTTTAGGATGTCCATAAGAAAATTTCCCAACCAGAGCATAGCNCATTAACAACAGAGGGATTAGGAGGCGCTGCAATAGTGTTACCAGAGGGAGCATCTTGAGATTTTTTAAGTTGGGGATTAAAACGAAAGCAGTTAGATATGTGATGACCAAACATAGAACAATGCATGAAATAGGAGGAATGTCGTTCGATTTCAACCTGTTGCCAGTAGCTCTGGTGTTGAGACCCAATCCAAATCTCATTACAAAAGGGCAAAGTTATATCTCTCTCCACTAACACACGAACCTCAGAGGGTCATGTAAGATAAAATGTACCATTATCCATTTTAAGAGGTTTCTCATAAGAAACGGCAAGGGAAAATAAACTTCATGATTAAATAGTTGTAGCTTTAACCCCAGAAAATGAATCCAAACTGGTAAAATCAAAAGCTTTAACTTCGGATTGAAATCAACATACCACTTCCAAAAATTCATAAATCGATTCTCAATTTTCAAAAAAAGTTTCGCAAATAGCATAGTATAATCCTCATCATTAGCAAGTTGGATTAGAATATGTTTTCTATCCAAGACCCCTATTGTCCACCAACCCTTCAATTTAAGCAAATCAATTTCTTTTATAATAAGTTCAAGTTTAGGATGTCCATAAGAAATTTTCCCAACCAGAGCATAGTNCCAACCCTTCAATTTAAGCAAATCAATTTCTTTTATAATAAGTTCAAGTTTAGGATGTCCATAAGAAATTTTCCCTACCAGAGCATAGTGGAAAGAGGAAGCAAAAACATTAGTTTCAACATCCGAAATAAACATAGCTAATTTTCCATTCTTCTTCCTAAGCTTTTTCACAAAGGAATAATCGCCATCAACGATAAGCGAGTCATGAAAACCTTGAAGAAACAAAAAGGAATCGGGAGGCCAGAGGTCGCCCCACCTCCCTCTAAAACCGCATCAATGAAAGATCGAGAGGGAGGTATTGTGAAATAGTAAAACCCAAGAAATCACGAGAGAAGAAAAAAAAAACAGTGAAGGACAGATCTCACCATCCATGGAAAANTCAACATCCGAAATAAACATAGCTAATTTTCCATTCTTCTTCCTAAGCTTTTTCACAAAGGAATAATCGCCACCAACGATAAGCGAGTCATGAAAACCTTGAAGAAACAAAAAGGAATCGGGAGAGCCAGAGGTCGCCCCACCTCCCTCTAAAACCGCATCAACGAAAGATCGAGACGGAGGCATTGCGAAATAGTAAAACCCAAGAAATCACGAGNAAAAGGAATCGGGAGGCCAGAGGTCGCCCCACCTCCCTCTAAAACCGCATCAATGAAAGATCGAGAGGGAGGCATTGTCAAATAGTAAAACCCAAGAAATCACGAGAGAAGAAAAAAAACAGTGAAGGACAAATCTCACCATCCATGGAAAAGGAGAGGAATCACAAAATCGCCAGACGTCCGAAACCTAGCCGCCATCGATATATATATATATATATATATATATATATATATATATATATATAGGCTCATTTATTCTTCAAATGTTCTTTTTCTCAAAGGGTGTGGAATGCAGTCATTACACATCTATCTATCTCTACCCTCAACCTTTTTTGGAGCTCTATTGAGGACATCTGGTCAGAGTGGCAAGATGCTCACCTCTCTACTGTCCAAGGATTTATTGCTTGGCTTCTATGGTGTGCAAGGAATAAACTCAGATTCGAGGAAATTCCNTAGAATTGGATAGATATCCATTCTAAATGAACCATGGATTAATGCATTGTGAAGATATGGTGTATCCTAGTTACAAGTCACCACCCAAGGTTGACCCTAAAGCCAAGTAATCCTTATAGGGACTCTTCTTGAATTCTCTTATAATTGATCTTACCTACTAAGTGCTAGAGGCTAGGACCAATATGTGGCTTGAGTTCCCTCATAATGATCTTACCTACTAAGTGCTAGAGGTTATGACCAATATGTGGCAGTCCTCTTGAGTTCTCTCATAATGATCTCACATACTAAGTGCTAGAGGTTAAGATCAATATGTGGAACTCAAAATTCCCCCACAATGATCTTACCTACTAAATGCTAGAGGTTAAGGTCAATATGTGGAATTTCAAGCTTATAATGATCTTACCTACTAAATGCTAGAGGTTGAGATCAATATGTGGAATTTCAAATTGAGTAGAAAGAAGAGTTTTGAATTTCTAATGGTGGGGGTACTCCGGGGATTCTTCTTGAATTCTCTTATAATGATCTTACCTACTAAATGCTAGAGGTTAAGATATGTGGAATTTCAAGTTGAGTAAAAAGAAGAGTTTTGAATTTCTAATGGTGGGGTACCTCTTCAAATTTTCTAAGACTAGTCAATAGGAAAGTAGACTTGAGTTCCCTCATAATGATCTTACCTACTAAGTGCTAGAGGTTATGACCAATATGTGGCAGTCCTCTTGAGTTCTCTCATAATGATCTCACATACTAAGTGCTAGAGGTTAAGATCAATATGTGGAACTCAAAATTCCCCCACAATGATCTTACCTACTAAATGCTAGAGGTTAAGGTCAATATGTGGAATTTCAAGCTTATAATGATCTTACCTACTAAATGCTAGAGGTTGAGATCAATATGTGGAATTTCAAATTGAGTATCTTACCTACTAAATGTTGAGGTTAAAGATCATTATGTGGAATTTCAAGTTGAGTAAAAAGAAAAGTTTTGAATTTCTAATGGTGGGGGTGATCAATATGTGGAATTTCAAGTTGAGTAGAAAGAAGAGTTTTGAATTTCTAATGGTGGGGGTACTCCGGGGATTCTTCTTGAATTCTCTTATAATGATCTTACCTACTAAATGCTAGAGGTTAAGATATGTGGAATTTCAAGTTGAGTAAAAAGAAGAGTTTTGAATTTCTAATGGTGGGGTACCTCTTCAATTTTTTGAGATAGTCAATAGGAAAGTCCTATGGCTAGACCTAGGCTACTAAAGAAGTTTTCTAGACTTCAACCAAAAGTGAGGTCAACANCACCATAGGGTATGGACATGTGTTATAGCAAGTACCTTGATTTAACCTCTTTATTATCCCTTTAAGAATTTTCTTCAAAAATTTACCCATGGGATAAATATCAAGCTTAACCATGTGTTTGTGTCTGGCTTTAAACTCAACCTTAGAGTCTAAGAAGAGTTAGGGTAAGGCTCATTTAACCATATCATNTCACCCATGGGATAAATATCAAGACTAACCATGGGTTGATGGCTGGCTTGGAACTCAACCCTAGGGTCTAAGATGAGTCATGGTGGAGCTCATTTGACCATATCAAGCTCAATTGATTTAGATTTGACCATAAGCCCAAAAAGGTGCATGTGACCAAATCTTGTGTTTGGGCTAGGTTTAGCATGCCAATTGGCCCAATTAAATATGGCATTTGGTGTAGGAGATCATGAGGAATNATATCATGCTCAATTGATTTGGATTTGACCATAAGTCCAAGGAGGTGCATATGACCAAATCTTGTGTTTGGAATAGGTTAGACACGCCAATTGGCCCAATTAAATATGAAATTTGGTGTAGGAGACCATGAGTNTCTTGTGATAGTAATCATAATTCTTACAAGTTTCCAAAATACTCTTTATGTGGAAACTAATTGACCATCTCATGCCAAAATAGAAACCAATATGTTGCCAAATTTTGAAAGCAAATATACATTCATAGAAAAATGATTAGGTGATTCAGCCTTTTTCTTACAAACATAACATACAGAAGCCAATTTCAAACCCTTCATTTTCAGGATGTCATCAAGAGGGAAGAAGTTATGAAACAATCTCCAAATAAAGAAAGAGATAGAAGGGGAGATGAATTGATGCCAAGTATATTTACTCCAATACCACTGAGGGTGATTGTAAAGCTGAGTGTATATCATTTTAGTGATAGAAATATTAGAATGAAACTTCCACATAGGAACATCTCTAAAGACAGTATTAATCGGGATGTTAGCAATATAAGTAGCTTCCTCACCAACAAGATTCCACAACTTTGTAATATTCCAATCTCNTTTAGGGATAGAAATATTAGAATGAAACTTCCACATAGGAACATCTCTAAAGACAGTATTAATCGGGATGTTTGCAATATAAGTAGCTTCCTCACCAACAAGAGTCCACAACTTTGTAATATTCCAATCTCCGTTAATCCAACAATCCCTAACCATAAGATCTTTGTCGGAAGTGGAATGAGGTAAGTTTGACAATTGAGAAGTACTCCAATGATCCTTCCAGAAAGAAACATTTCCTTCCTCAATGTCCCAGAATAAAAAGTGAGAAGCCACATCACGAGCAAGAATAATGGCTTTCCAAATTTTAGAGTCACCCACATACCAGGAAACCAAAGAAGGGTGGATATGAGTGAAATACTTATGGAATAGAAATTATGACCAAGNAGCCACATCACGAGCAAGAATAATGGCTTTCCAAATTTTAGAGTCACCCACATACCAGGAAACCAAAGAAGGCTGGATATGAGTGCAATACTTATGGAATAGAAATTATGAACAAAGAGAGTTTTGGGCTCTGAATTTGTACCAAAGTTTACACATGTTAATATCAATAATTTCTTTTAGGGTTTTGAAACCAAGCCCCCCAGACTTGTAAGGCTTACACCTTTCTTCCAAGTAGCCCAGATTTTAGAGGATCTATTTCCACGCCAAAGGAATTTGTTGAAAACAATTTCAAGAGTATTTTGTGTGCTTTTCTTTATTTTTAGCACCTGCATAGAGTATAAAGGAATGCTACATAGCACACTTTTAAGAAGAGTGAGCCTTCCCCCATTAAACAAGAAGGTGTTTCTCCAATCATTGATTTTAGATTTGATAGCATCCACCACATCATCTATTTGAATTTGTTTTCTCCTTCTACTTAACAAGTTAACCCCAAGATATTTAAGAGGGAGTTTTGCAATCTTGCAACCCATGTAATCAGAATCCCAATTTTTAATGCTTTGATTAACTTTGTTGCCAAGGTAAATGGAGCACTTATCAAGGTTAAAGAGTAGACCAGAAGCATTCTGAAAGTCCTTAAGTAATTTCATCATAGCTTTGATGGAGGGCTTACTTACATTAGAAAATAATATGGCATCATCTGCATAAGCAAGCTGGCTAATAACAATTTTTGATTTATGAGAGTATTGAAAATGAGGATGAGTTTGATGAAACCTGTTAATGAGCCTCGAGATATAATCAAAAGCAATGATAAAAATGGTAGCGGAGAGGGGATCTCCCTGATTTATGCCTCTAGCGGCGGAGAAAAAACCAACAGATTTACCATTGACCAGAATTCTATAGTGGTTATTGGCTAACCATCTTTTAATAAGCAGACAAAAATTCCCTTTGAAACCTTTAGCTTTAAGAATGTTCAGAATAAAATCCTAACTAATAATATCAAAAGCTTTTTATATCAAGTTTAAAAACCATATTTCAACCTCTGTACTTTTTATCAAGATCTTCAATCACCTGAACCAATNTCATGATGAGGTCGGAATTGGGGGTGTTTTTAGAGATCACTTGGGAAGCTGCATTCTTCATTTCTTCTATCCTGTGGTAGCTCAGGATGCCTTAGAAACCGAGGCTATTGCNTTAATACTGATGGAAGTTTCACTCATGATGAGGTCGGAATTGGGGGTGTTTTTAGAGATCACTTGGGAAGCTACATTCTTCATTTCTTCTATCCTGTGGTAGCTCAGGATGCCTTAGAAACTGAAGCTATTGTTGTTTTTTGGGCTCTTAGGATCTCCCAGCAATGCAAATTGAGCCACATACATGTTGAATCTGATTCCGAGTTATTGGTGCAGATCTTACTAGATCAAGCTTCTCCTCCTCGACACATTACAATTTGGATTAAAAGGATTATGAGATTGGTAGGATAGCTTTCTACAAGGTTTTCCTTCATACATAGGAAGGGCAATAGNGATCAAGCATCTCCTCCTTGACACATTACAATTTGGATTAAAAGGATTATGAGATTGGTAGGATAGCTTTCTGCAAGGTTTTCCTTCATACATAAGAAGGGCAAAAGCCTGCAAACTGGCTTGCTAAATTTAGTAGATGTAACCAAGTGTCTGATGTATCTAGATTCCCCTCCTCACCCTTTTCTCTTTTGTTGGTAGGGCATAGCTTAAATATCCTTACGTTAGAACTTGTAATTCTTTTTAATGCAATGAGTTGCTACTTGAGTAGACCTACTTATTAGGGTTTATTCAAGTAGTTTTTGGAATAAAAAAAACAAAAACAAAAAAAATATATATATTTACATACATACAT
>JXCR01144189.1:61148-81123 GCA_002079205.1 Phalaenopsis hybrid cultivar | reverse complement strand
AAGAACTGTAAGACATGCTGAGCTGTAACCTCTCGTAGTGGAACTGCCTCTGCCCATTTAGAGTAGTAGCTCGAGTAAATCTATGTCCTTTAGAGGATGGAGGATCTATCGGACCCACTATATCCGTACCCCAACACTTTCTGTTGCTGCGAGTATGAATCTATGACCTTTGGAGGATGGAGGATCTATCGGACCCACTATGTCTGTACCCCCTCGAATGGCCACGAGGCAATAGTTGGGTGTAGCACATTCGGTGGTTGGTGTAAAACCACTCTGTCGAATGGCCACGAGGCAATAGTTGGGTGTAGCACATTCGGTGGTTGGTGTAAGACCACTCCGTGTATCTGGCGCTGATGACATTTTTTTGCTGTATCCATGCAGTCAAAAATTATTGTTGGCCAATAATATCCGAGCCTTTTGATTTTCATTTTCATCTTTGGTCCTGACTGATGAGCGTCACACAATCCGACATGTATTTCTTTAACAATATGTTGTGCCTTGGCTCTGTTGAGCACCACACAATCCGGCATATATTTCTTTAACAATATGCTGTGCCTTAGCATGCTCAAACACCATAGCCACATTTGATTGAATGATCTCCTATAGAGAACACCATTTATGAGAGCGTATGATAAAGCTCTTTTTATAATCTGGTTTGCCTCGGTCTGTAGAGAACACCATTTATGAGAGCATATGACAAAGCTCTCTTTGTAATTATCGAATGACCTTCTGTAGAGAACACCATTTATGAGAGCATATGACAAAGCTCTCTTTGTAAGCTTCGAATGATCTCCTATAGAGAACACCATTTATGAGAGCATATGACAAAGCTCTCTTTGTAATCTTGATCTCCTATAGAGAACACCATTTATGAGAGCGTATGATAAAGCTCTTTTTATAATCTGGTTTGCCTCGGCTGTAGAGAACACCATTTATGAGAGCATATGACAAAGCTCTCTTTGTAATCTGGTTTGCCTCAGACTTTTCCTCTGNNNTATATATATATATATATTACATAGATAATTATTTCAAACTATAATAAGACGAACACAAATATTCTTATTTGGCTCCGCTCATTTTTATAAGAAATATAAAAAAAAAACTATTGCTATTTGATCTATTAATTTAAAGAATAAATTGTACATAAATTTTATAACAAGTTGTACTTAAATTTCCAACGGACAATGAAGTTATTGTGACAGCGTTACTACGGAAAGAACGAGCGCAGGCCGAGCGCGTACATCAAGCCATGTGGCANTAAATTTTATAACAAGTTGTACTTAAATTTCCAACGGACAATGAAGTTATTGTGACAGCGTTACTACGGAAACAACGAGCGCAGGCCGAGCGCGTACATCAAGCCATGTGGCATAACGATCTCCTACGCCATAATTTATAAAATGCAGGAAAAGTGAAAAAGAGGCCCAAAGACGATAGAAAGAATGGGTCCATTTCCAACACCGTCAAACCCAATCCTCTTTACCGTTTCTGACAGTATGCGGNAGACGATAGAAAGAAAGGGTCCATTTCCAACACCGTCAAACCCAATCCTCTTTACCGTTTCTGACAGTATGCGCCCTTCCACTCCTCGGCCAGCCTGGACTCCACCAACTGGCCTTTTTCTCTCAATGATGCACATTTCTTTAATTAAAAAAGAGAAATTGCATGCGCCCGCACATGCTCTACTATATTTACAAATCACACTTCTAAACTTTTATATTCACACAAATAACATTTTATTATTTAAAAGCTATATATGTAAAAGATATTTAATTCTTCNGCGCCCGCACATGCTCTACTATATTTACAAATCACACTTCTAAACTTTTATATTCACACAAATAACATTTTAATATTTAAAAGTTATATATGTAAAAGATATTTAATTCTTAAAAAATATAATAGTGCTACTTTTTAATATCATATTAAGAATTTGATTGTTATGCTATAGATTTGAAAGCTTGGTGTCATGGTGTGCGATATAAATCCTTAATTATAATTTAAACTGAAAGATAAATATATTTATTATTATATTTACTACTAAACATGAAATCAAGTTTGTCAGATATTTATTTGAAAAACATGTCGCATCTGCTTACTTGCATACCATCTATTTATCCAATATTTAAATTTCACTTTTTTTTTACATTCGTATTATACCGCCCAAATCTTTTATATCACTCCAAAAACTCATATTAACTTTTAAAAATGAAATACACTATTTGATAAATAGATAAGGTGGTATGCATACAAATCTTCTAAAAATAATTAACCTAGCGTGAAAGAGTCCATTTAAGTATAGAAAACTCGAAAAATTATTGTGTGCGGACGCTCTCCGTATGCAATAAGTGTTGAGGAAGGTGGAGACTCGGTCCACTTCCTATTACGACAGATTCTTTGATAAATTGATTTTAATTTATCTGCTCTTAATTGATTTCCTTATGTATTTTATTCTCTGCCATAGCTTGATGATTCTCAATTTTTATTTAAAGCAGTTGCATTCTATTGACAGTAAGAATTAAGGAAAGCTTAATTAATTAATTAAGTTTTACCAGATTAATCTCCCACCCCTCCTGTTGCTATAAAGAAAAAGGCANACACTATTTGATAAATAGATAAGGTGGTATGCATACAAATCTTCTAAAAATAATTAACCTAGCGTGAAAGAGACCATTTAAGTATAGAAAACTCGAAAAATTATTGCGTGTGGACGCTCTCCGTATGCAATAAGTGTTGAGGAAGGTGGAGACCCGGTCCACTTCCTATTACGACAGATTCTTTTATAAATTGATTCTAATTTATCTACTCTTAATTCATTTCCTTATGTATTTTATTCTCTGTCATAGCTTGATGATTCTCAATTTTTATTTAAAACAGTTGTCTTTTATTGACAGTAAGAATTAAGGAAAACTTAATTAATTAATTAAGTTTTACCAGATTAATCTCCCACCCCTCCTGTTGCTAAAAGAAAAAGGCCATGAATTTGATAGCTTGCATTAATGGGCTTTATATGGGTCATTAAAGCATGATTCCATGGAATCACGAAATTAAGGATTACCAAAATAAGCTAGATACTGTGAAGCTTTAAAAGTGGCTCACGATTACAGGGATGGGTATGACTCTCCAACCAGCTTTCTCTCCTGGGATTATATTTTGTCGTGAGACTGAAATAAAGGAGTCACAATGAAGCTTTTCTTTAAAAGTTGTCTTTCTTCTTTTGGTGTGACTCTCAGTTTAGAGAGAGAGAGAAGGTGAGGAGAGAGAGTGAGAGAGAGAGAGTGAATTCTNCACGAAATTAAGGATTACCAAAATAAGCTAGATACTGTGAAGCTTTAAAAGTGGCTCACGATTACAGGGATGAGTATGACTCTCCAACCAGCTTTCTCTCCTGGGATTATATTTTGTCATGAGACTGAAATAAAGGAGTCACAAGAAAGCTTTTCTTTAAAAGTTGTCTTTCTTCTTTTGGTATGACTCTAAGTTTAGAGAGAGAGAGAAGGTGAGGAGAGAGAGTGAGAGAGAGAGAGAGAATTTCTTCTTGTAAGTTGAAGTGGTCGATGGTGTAATCCTCAAAGCTAATAAAATCCTCTGCAGCTTCGTGGACGTAGGCAATTTGCCGAACCACGCAAATCTTGTGTCGCCTTTTCTGGTGTAATTTTTCCAGATCTGTTTTTCGCTTATTGCCGTCGTTTTTTCACAACAATTGGTATCAGAGCCCCGGTTTGGATCTGAGGAAGAACGATGGTCGGAGACGAAGTGAAGGTTTCGGGGATCGAGAAGTTCGACGGCACGGATTTTGGATACTGGAGGATTCAGATAGAGGATTACCTCAATGGGAAGAAACTTCATCTTCCACTACTGGGAAAACGACCCGAGAAGATGGAAGACGCTGATTGGAATCTGTTGGATCGATAGGTTCTGAGGGTTATTTGATTAACCCTATCGAGGTCTGTTGCTCACAATGTCATAAAGGAGAGGACGACGACAGATCTTATGGCGGCTTTATCAAGTATGTATGAAAAGTCATCGGCGAATAACAAGGTGCACTTGATGAAAAAGTTATTCAACCTGAAGATGGTGGAAGGTGTGTCGGTTGTTCAACATTTGAATGATTTCAACACTATTACAAATTAATTATCGTCCGTTGAAATTGATTTTGACGATGAGATACGTGCGCTGATATTGTTGGCTTCATTACCAAATAGTTGGGAAGCCATGAGGATGGCAGTTAACAACTCTGCAGGTAAAATCAAACTGAAATATGATGATATTCGGGACTTGATTCTTGATGAAGAGGTGCGCAAGAAAGATTCTGGTGAGATCTCTGGTTCGAGTTCAGCACTGAATGTTGATTCCAGAGAGAGATCACAAGACAAAAACTCAAACAGAGGAATGTCCAAAATCAAAGCATAGAAGCAAGAGCAAGTCAAAGCCTGGTCAACAAGCAACCTGCTGGAATTGTGGCAAAACTGGCCACATAAAAAAGAACTGTAAAAATCCTAAGAAGACAAAGAACGTCAGTGCTAACTCTGTAACTGAAGAAGTGCAGGATGCGCTATTGCCTGCAGTTCATAACTTTGTTGACGACTGGATACTAGACTCGGGGGCCTCTTTTCACACATCTTCTCACGGGGAGTTAATGAGAAACTATGTTTCAGGTGACTTTGGGAAAGTTGTACCTGGCTGATGGAGCAGCTTTGAACGTGGTGAGAATGAGAGATGTTGAAATTGCACTCCCTAACAAAAACAAATGGATCCTACAAAAGGTTAGACATATTCTTGAACTGAAAAAGAACCTCATATCTGTTGGGCAGCTTGATTAGGGAGGCCATTCAGTAGTGTTCTCTGATAACACATGGCAGGTTACTAAAAGAGCACTGGTACTGGCGTGGGGTAAGAAGACTGGTACGCTATATATGACAACTGGTCTAATTAACAATGTTGATGCCACAGTTGTAGAGAGCACAGCAGACATGTGACATTGCAGACTTGGACACATGAGTCAGAGAGGTATGAAAGAGCTTCAGTCCAGAGCCAAGCTACCAGAACTGAAGTCCGTTGATTTCGACAAGTGTGAAAGTTGCATCATGGGGAAGCAGAAGAAGGTCAGTTTCCTGAAAGGTGGCATCTCTTGGAGGCTTTCGCTATTACGTCACCGATGTATGGGGGCCTTCCCCAGTGGCATCTCTTGGAGGCTTTCGCTATTACGTCACATTCATAGATGACCACAGCAGAAAGGTATGAGTTTACTTTTTGAAACATAAATTTGATGTATTTTCTGTGTTCAAAACTTGGAAGGCCATGGTTGAAACGGAGACAGATCTAAAACTGAAATATTTAAGATCTGACAATGGTGGTGAGTACACTGATGGCGGATTCAAGGAGTACTGTGCAGCTCAAGGTATCAAAATGGAGAAGACCATTCCGAGGACACCACAACAAAATGGAGTTGCAAAATGCATGAACAAGACCATCAATGAGCGTGCTAGGAGCATGAGATTGCACGTAGGACTGCCACCAATCGTCTGGGCAGATGCGGTCAACACTGCAGTTTACATAATCAACAGAGGGTCATTTGTCCCATTAGACTGTAAATTACCTGAGGAGGTCTGGAGCGGCAAAGAGGTCAAATTTTCTCATATTAAAACTTTTGGTTGTCTTTCTTAGGTGCTAATCAATCCTGATGTACGTAGCAAGCTTGATGCTAAGTCAAAGAAATGTCATTTCATTGGTTATGGAGACGAAACATTTGGTTATCGTTTCTGGGATGATCAGGATCGGAAGATTATCAAAAGCAGAAATGTGATTTTCAATGAGAAGATGATGTACAAGGACAAGACCAATACAAATTCTGGAGTAGCTCCTTAGGAGTCAGAGTTCGTGGAGTTCGACGATCTACCAGAGGACACAGAGCAAAACGGAGATGGGATTGAGGAGGAGAATGGGTCTGGGCATTCATTCTTATTATCCCGCAGACAGGTCCAGAGTCATTCACTACTCTAGTCGCCATTCGGAGGTCAATCAGAAGCAGGCATTCACCACAACTTTATTCACCAACTTTAAATTACATATTGCTGACAGATAATGGAGAACCACAAAGCTATGAAGAAACCTTAGCAGATGAAAATTCTAGCAAGTGAGAGCTGACCATGAAGGAGGAGATGGATTCCCTGCTGAGAAATCAGACATGGGATCTAACAGAACTTCCCCCAGGGAAGAAGGCATTGCACAACAAGTGGGTGTACCTAGTAAAGACTGAGTCTGATAGCAGTAAAAGGTACAAGGCCAGACTTGTTGCAAAAGGCTTTCAACGGAAGCAAGACATTGATTACTCTGAGATCTTTTCTCCTGTGGTAAAACTCACAACCATCAAGATGGTCCTAGCTATGGTTGCTACTGAAGATCTATTCCTGGAGCAATTAGACGTGAAGACAGCTTTTCTTCATGGAGACCTTGAAGAAGACATCTATATGCACCAGCCTGAAGGGTTCGTGGTACAAGGAAAAGAAGATTCAGTTTGCAGAGTGAAGAAGAGCTTATATGGTCTGAAGCAAGCTCCTAGACAATGGTACAAGAAGTTTGATAATTTCATGCAAAATGTCGGATGCAGCAGATGCCAGGCAGATCACTGTTGTTATGTCAGGTACTTTGACCATTCTTATATCATCCTGTTATTGTATGTGGATGATATGCTTATTGCAGGCGCCAGCATTTATGAGATCAATAATCTGAAGAAGCAGATGTCAGAGCACTTTGCAATGAAGGATTTGGGAGCGGCAAAACAAATCATTGGCATGAGGATTGTTAGAGATCGAGTCAAAGACACTTTGAGACTTTCACAAGCTGAATATGTGAAAAAAGTGCTCAACATATTCAATATGAACAAGGCCAAGCCAGTTGGTACACCTTTAGGCAGTCACTTCAGACTCAGCAAAAATCAATCACCCAAGTCAGAGGAGAAACAAGATTACATGAGTAAGGTTCCTCACGCTTCAGCTATTGGTTCACTATGTATGCTATGGTCTGTACCAGACCGGATATCGCCCATGCAGTGGGAGTTGTGAGCAGATACATGAGTAATCCAGGGAAGGAACATTGGGAAGCTGTGAAATGGATTTTGAGATATCTAAAAGGCTCTTCAGAAATCTGTTTGTGTTTCTCATGAAAGAGCCTAGAGGTACAGGGTTATGTTGATGCAAATTTATCTGGAGACATTGACAGTAGGAAGAGTACTACATGTTACGTTTATACTTTTGGCGGTACTGCAGTCTCATGGGGCTCTAATCTACAGAAGACAGTTTTTTTATCCACTACNCTAAAAGGCTCTTCAGAAACTTGTTTGTGTTTCTCAGGAAAGAGCCTAGAGGTACAGGGTTATGTTGATGCAAATTTATCTAGAGACATTGACAGTAGGAAGATTACTACATGTTACACTTATACTTTTGGCGGTACTGCAGTCTCATGGGGCTCTAATCTACATAAGACAGATTCTTTGTCCACTACAGAGGCTGAGTATGTTGTAGTGTCAGAGGCTGCTAAGGAGATGATATGGCTGCAGAGTTTCTTGGCGGAATTGGGTAAGGAGGTTCATAAAGGCACGCTCTACAGTGATAGCCAGAGCGCCATATTCCTAACTAGAAATCTAGCATTTGAATCCAGGATCAAGAACATTCAGATCAGATATCACTTTATTCGATCATTGTTAGATGACAGACAGTTACTACTTGAGAAAATTTGTGGAAGCAAGAATCCTGCTGATATGTTGACCAAAGGCGTCACACTTGAGAAACTGAAGTTGTGTTCGACTTCAGTTGGTCTTTTAGCTTGAAGACAGGGGTTTTGAGTTACAGATGTGGAGGATATCATGTTTGAGGAAAACGACAGAGCAGCCAATGNAGAAAATTTGTGGAAGCAAGAATCCTGCTGATATGTTGACCAAGGGCGTCACATTTGAGAAATTGAAGTTGTGTTCGACTTCAGTTGGTCTTCTAGCTTGAAGACAGGGCTTTTGAGTTACAGAGGTGGAGGATATTACGTTTGAGGAAAAGGGCAGAACAGCCAATGAATGGTGCAGTTAGTGTCCCAGTCTCCAAGTGGGAGAATTGTTGAGGAAGGTGTAGACCCGGTCCACTTCCTATTACGGCAGATTCTTTGATAAATTGATTCTAATTTATCTGCTCTTAATTCATTTCCTTATGTATTTTATTCCCTATCATAGCTTGATGATTCTCAATTTTTATTTAAAGCAGTTGCCTTCTATTGACAGAAAGAATTAAGGAAAGCTTAATTAATTATTAAGCTTTACAAGATTAATCTCTGGCACCTCCTGTTGCAATAAAGAAAAAGACAATGAATTTGATAGCTTGCCTTAACGGGCTTTATATGGGTCATTAAAGCATGATTCCATGAAATCACGAAATTAAGGATTACCAAACCAAGCTGGATACTGTGAAGCTTTAAAAGTGGCTCACGATTACAGGGATTGGTATGACTCTCCAAACAGATTTCTCTCCTGGGATTATATTTTGTCGTGAGATTGAAATAAAGGAATCACAAAGAAGTTTTTCTTTAAAAGTTGTCTTTCTTCTTCTTGGTGTGACTCTCAGTTTAGAGAGAGAGAGAAGGTAAGGAGAGAGAGAGAGAGAGAATTATTTCTTATAAGTCGACGTGGTCGACGGTGTAATCCTCAAAGCTAATAAATCCTCTGCAGCTCCGTGGACGTAGGCAATTTGCCGAACCACGTAAATCTTGTGTCGTCTTTTTTGGTGTAATTTTTCTAGATCTGTTTTTCGTTTTATTGCCGTCGTTTTTTCATAACAATAAACGCTCTAGAAAACTCACATTAGCATGTGTGGAGATATAAATATAAAAATATATAATATAACGCCTGAGAAAAAAAAAAAGTCCACAGTTCCAAACGGATCGAGTGTTCATATTCCCACANAGAAAACTCACATTAGCATGTGTGGAGATATAAATATAAAAATATATAATATAACGCCTGAGAAAAAAAAAAGTCCACAGTTCGAAACGGATCAAGTGTTCATATTCCCACAAAAAATAAAATAAAAAAGAAACTTACTCAGATACCACACAATTCTTATGCATTTACATGACAAACACCTAAAATTTAATATTCATATTTATAACACTGGTGCTACACGTTTATGATCGAAATATGTATTCATATTTTTATAAAGTTAGTAAAAATAATGTTTATAATACAATATTAAATATTTAAATGATATGCATAAAAATAAATAAAATTTAGATGTTAAAGTTTGTAAATATATAAGAATTATATGTTATGCACATGTAAATACTAGGGGTGANTAAAAATAAATAAAATTTAGATGTTAAAGTTTGTAAATATATAAGAATTATATGTTATGCACATGTAAATACCCCTAACAAAATAATATATCGACAAGCTTTCCATTAATGGCGAAGCCCGGTTAACAGCCGGCCAGGCAGCAATTTTACCGGCCCTAAACTTGCATGCCATGATAATTAACTTCTACGGATAAACCACACACAAAATGTTAAGGAATATATAAAAAAATATATCAATAAATAAAAAAAAAATTATATAAAACCCACTGGAAAAGTCCCTTTGTGCTCAGTCCACCCCAGAGCTTCGCCTCAACAAAATAATGGACACATTCATGTCCCGTAAAAAATTATTTTAAATATTTTGATCGAATTTTTTTATCGTGATAAAATCATACTTTTGAAATTCATTTTAAAATAATTAGATTTCATAAAAAAAAATAAGTTAAAATTTATCATATAAAATAATAAAATAAAAAGATCAATTCTATTAATTTTGAATGGTATATCCTATTAAAATAGTTTTAATGAAGCAATCAAAAATGAAAAATATAAATTCTGTTGGTTGGGAGCTTATATTGTCAACTTAACAAAGTCATATATATGGTATGTGTATCTTTGTGCATTTTGAATTAAAGCGAACAAAATATCTAATAAAAAAAGCTTCCTATATACAAATCAACCACTCTTTTCATCCATTTTTCAAAATCTCACTCCAATATCATTTTAATGGTAAAACCCCAGCCCATATTTTTATTTTTATCAATTTCTCTATAGCTTGACCTTGGGGCACATAAATACATCGAGCCACATTTAAATTCTTTAGTTCTGTAGTTCAAAAAAATCACATTAGTAATTAATTTGTAAAAATTAAAATTTACGATGGTCTATATATTTATCCCAAAAAAAAATATAAATATTGCATCGTAATAAATGCAATTAATGGAGATGCGACCTTAATTGGGTAAACAANTAATTAATTTGTAAAAATTAAAATTTACGATGGTCTATATATTTATCCCAAAAAAAAATATAAATATTGCATTGTAATAAATGCAATTAATGGAGATGCGACCTTAATTGGGTAAACACTTAATTAATAAAAAGTCTAACACCTGGAAAGTTATTCAAATCCAAGATGAAATTCGTATTTAAGAACTCAATTTTCAATTTTGTCAAAACCAAAATAAATAAATATATAATACTAAAAATAAACACAATTTCCTATCTTCATTGAATGGACAAAGAAAAAACAGGAACATAGAAAGAGTGCCTGCGTGTCTATCTCATGGCGTTGCTGCCCTACGCGGCGTGCGGCCGCCCGATGCCGGCTTGGACGGATCATCGGACGAGGCTCGCAACACATCGTCCCCCTCCGACGTGCCTCCGCGTCCTCCGGCAATGTCTTCCATCATTCTGACAACATTCGCAATCTCGGGCCGAGAGTCCGGCACCAACGCCNATGATTCCCAATTTTTATTTAAAGCAGTTGTCTTCTATTGACAGGAAGAATTAAGGAAAGCTTAATTAATTATTAAGCTTTACCAGATTAATCTCTTGTCCCTCCTGTTGCTATAAAGAAAAAGGCAATGAGTTTGATAGCTTGCCTTAATGGGCTTTATATGGGTCATTAAAGCATGATTCCATGAAATCACGAAATTAAAGATTACCAAATCAAGCTAGATACTGTGAAGCTTTAAAAGTGGCTCACGATTATAGGGATGGGTATGACTCTCCAAACAGATTTCTCTCCTGGGATTATATTTTGTCGTGAGACTGAAATAAAGGAATCACAAGGAAGCTTTTCTTTAAAAGTTGTCTTTCTTCTTCTTGGTGTGACTCTCAGTTTAGAGAGAGAGAGAAGGTGAGGAGAGAGAGAGAGAGAATTCTTTTTTATAAGTCGATGTGGTCGACGGCGTAATCCTCAAAGCTAATAAAATCCTCTGCAGCTCCGTGGACGTAAATCTTGTGTCGCCTTTTCTGGTATAATTTTTCTAGATCTGTTTTTCGCTTTATTGCCGTCGTTTTTTCATAACAATAAGGGCTCTAGAAAACTCACATTAGCATGTGTGGAGATATAAATATAAAAATATATAATATAACGCCTGAGAAAAAAAAAAGTCCACAGTTCGAAACGGATCAAGTGTTCATATTCCCACAAAAAATAAAATAAAAAAGAAACTTACTCAGATACCACACAATTCTTATGCATTTACATGACAAACACCTAAAATTTAATATTCATATTTNTGATATCATATCGGAAAAGAATGTTGTATTACTCATTTATTTTATACCAATAACCCTATAGTATGAGTTACAACTCCAAAAAGATATTAAATTTTACTACATATGTACAAAAATCTCAAATTTCAGAGCCGGGCTCTACCCCCGTTATTAAGTATAGATAATACGCTTAAAAAACATTTCCATGTAAGTTGACACTCCACATATTTTATATTTGGGATGCTTACATTCATAACATTGCTACTTACAAAATTAGCACCTAAATAGTTTTTTAACTATCAAATCGGAGCATTCTATTGCATGCTACAATAAAATCATTGGAATTTCATAAAAATGAAAAACACGAGTTTGGAATTTAAGGTGAATTTTATATTTGAGAGAGAATTAGAGAAAGATAGGATGAAAAAGGATCATATTTTTGAAAAAAGCAATATTTTGAGCGACATGATAGTTTTTAAATTGGTTTTAAAATTATCTGTTCATCATCCCAAGCCGCTATAGATTCAAGTCTCAAACATTTAAATTATAGTGGCAAAACTGAAGAGCAAATCAAATATAAAGTATGAATATAAGAATAATCGAGCATTACTATATGAATTTTCTTTAAAAAAAAATGTTTAGCTTAAAAAGGGCAGTTTAAAAAATAGCAAAAGGTCGAGACTTTAAATTGTAGGGTTACGATGGGCAAAATTTCGAAACAAACCGGGAGAACAATGCAAAAAAAACATGCTCATATTTTAACGTGCCCACGAAGGCTGTCGGGCAGCCGGTGCGAGTCATGTGTCGCTCAAAGGGAATGTGGATTGCATCAGTGTGGCCCTCGTAAAGCGAAAGACGATTTCTTTAAAAAAAAAAAGGGGGCTCAATTTGCAAACCGCCCCTCTACATTTTAAAAAAGCGCAAAACCCATATATTATTTTATCTATATTTTCTGAAAGAGTTTAAAAGTTTGTAAAATTCAGTTTTGATGTGAAATGCGTAAATGCATAAGAATTGGGTGCTACGGATGTAAATTGCGTTTAAAAAAAAAGGGGTGGTAATCTTACCGTGAAGGTTGGAAGACAGACTGCCGGCGGCGAGGTAGTCGTAGACGAGGAGTTTCTCGTCCTTCGAATAGTAGTAAGCCCTAATTGCCAGCAGATTTCGGTGCTCGACTTTGCCAAGAGCCTCTATGTTGACCTCGAAATCGCGCTTGGAGACGGTGACGTCCTTTAGCCGCTTCACAACAACGGTGGTGCCTTCTTCCAACACTGCTTTATACGAAGTACCGACGCTTCCCTTTCCCAACACTTCAGCTGACGCTCTGAGAAGATCCTCCAGATCAAAGCTATAACCTCCACCACTACCCACAAACACTAACCGATTCCTATCACCTTCGCTGGCAGTTGCGGCCGCAATGTCTTCCTTCGATGATGAAGTCGTTCCGACATCCCCAGATCTCCCAATAGGCCCTGCTGCCGTAGCCACTGGCTTCGTCCTTGCTTTTGCCCTTCGGCTCTTCTTCCGCCTTGCCGACAAGCAGCAGAAGAGCAGCAGGAGCAGCAGGAGGAGTAGCACCACGCCGCCGGCGACTGCGATGCCGATGATCGCCTTCGTTGAGAGTTTCTTGGAGCTTTTCCCCTTAGGGTNTGCCGACAAGCAGCAGAAGAGCAGCAGGAGCAGCAGGAGGAGTAGCACCACGCCGCCGGCGACTGCGATGCCAATGATCGCCTTCGTTGAGAGTTTCTTGGAGCTTTTCCCCTTGGGGCNAGTAGCACCACGCCGCCGGCGACTGCGATGCCGATGATCGCCTTCGTTGAGAGTTTCTTGGAGCTTTTCCCCGTGGGGCTTTCCGGTGGCGAAGTCGGAGACGGAGATGGTGAGGGGAAAAAGGGAGCGCAGGGGGCGAGAGGCCCACCGCAGAGCTGTAGGTTTCCGATGAAGTCTGATGCTGGGAATTTAGCTAACGCGTCCNCCCTTGGGGCTTTCCGGTGGCGAAGTCGGAGACGGAGATGGTGAGGGGAAAAAGGGGGCGCAGGGGGCGAGAGGCCCACCGCAGAGCTGTAGGTTTCCAATGAAGTCTGATGCCGGGAATTTAGCTAACGCGTCGGGGATGGATCCATTTAGGGAGTTGTACGAGACATTGAAGCTTGTGAGTCCTGGGATACTGATGCTAGGTAGGCTATTGGAAAATCTATTTTGTTGGAGGAAAAGGCCGGTGAGGCGGGTGAGGTTGTTGACAGCGAAGGGGATCTCGTTGGAGAAGTTGTTTACGGAGAGATCTAAGCGGGTTAGCCGTGTGAGTTTGGGGATTGCCGGTGGGAACGGGCCGGATAAGAGATTATTCTGGAGGAAGAGGCTGTGGAGTGCGGTGAGATTTGACAGATCCTGAGGTGGAGAGCCAGAGAGGCGGTTGGATCTGAGCGAAAGGATTCGGAGAGAAGAGAGACGGCCAAGGGTTCCCGGTGGAATGGGGCCAATGAGGCCGGTGGCAGGGAGGCGGAGGGCCACAACAGCAGTGCGGTTCGAGTCGCAAGTCACACCTACCCAATCGCAGGCTGATGCCGAGGCATTCCATTGGATACGCTGAGAGTGAGGAGTTTGAGAGATGAAAGCAAGGAGGGCGGCGCGGTCGCTCGTCGGTTCGCCGGCCGCCGATATCAAAAAAAACATTAGCGAAAGGAATCGACGGAATGCCATTGGAATTACATTAGAGGATTATGGGTTCCTCTGCTCAAGAGAAAGACGATGGCCCTNAGATGAAAGCAAGGAGGGCGGCGCGGTCGCTCGTCGGTTCGCCGGCCGCCGATATCAAAAAAAACATTAGCAAAAGGAATCGACGGAATGCCATTGGAATTACATTAGAGAATTATGGGTTCCTCTGCTCAAGAGAAAGACGATGGCCCTGGGACGATTGAGATTTTAGTGAGACCTCCATGACGGAAAGTGGAGGCTCCTCAAGGGAATGGAAGAGGCGAGGCGACTAAGGGGGCGGAAAGACGAAATATCGAAGCCCCGGGAAATATATTTTAGAAGATTAATAGGAATTGTTCGGCCCGTGAGGCCTTGCAAANCGAAATATCGAAGCCCCGGGAAATATATTTTAGAAGATTAATAGGAATTGTTCGGCCCGTGAGGCCTTCCAAGGTGTAAATTTTATTTAGGACTTTTTTGCATTTATATTTTTTTAAATAATTTTATTAATAGATGTGACTCTTAATTCTTTTAAGAGAATTATATATATATATCCCAAATATCAATTTTTCATGCGCTAGACCCCATGATGAGAGTCATCGTCATGTGCCTAAATATTCGAGAACCTAGCGCCGTTGAGGATCAAACACGTGAACTAAGGGGACTTATAGTGAACCCCACCAACCAACAGGACACGACTTGCGGCACATACACATACATATCTAAACACATCAAAACAATTAAAATAATAACATTTATTCTAATTTGATCCTAGTGGGTGTCAAAGTCCTGGCCCCCCACACCCCACCCTCCTCCCCTTCCCCTGCCGGCACTCGCACTTCGACATTTTTGTCTTTTAATTCACCTTACATTTTCATCATATTCAAATCAACATTTTNTATATATCCCAAATATCAATTTTTCATGCGCTAGACCCCATGATGAGAGTCATCGTCATGTGCCTAAATATTTGAGAACCTAGCGCCGTTGAGGATCGAACACGTGACCTAAGGGGACTTATAGTGAACCCCACCAACCAACAGAACACGACTTGCGGCACATACACATACATATCTTAACACATCAAAACAATTAAAATAATAACATTTATTCTAATTTGATCCTAGTGGATGTCAAAGTCCTGGCCCCCCACACCCCACGCTCCTCCCCTTCCCCTACAGGCACTCGCACTTCGACATTTTTGTCTTTTAATTCACCTTACATTTTCATCCTATTCAAATCAACATTTAATTCATCTAATTGGCCTCTTTTTTATAATAGTTAACATTTTCCGATAAGTGTTCTACAATTACTTGATGATAATCGGTCTCTTCGCTTGTTCTAAAATTTATAGTATGACAAGCTTCCTATCTTAGGATACTTTCGTAGAATCTAAACCAAATCAAAATTTTAGGCTAGGGAAAAAATTTGTAAACTAGAACTTTTTCCATTAGGATTCATCTCATTCCCAGTGAGATCGATATTCTAAACTTAAATACTGGTACTACTGATATGCCATGTGCACTTACATGATAAATTCGTGTCTTGCAGCACCTGGATCGTGTCACAGATCGAACCGGTTTCTTAGGCAATAAAGCTCATATCTACATCCTAAGTAGAAAAAAGATTCTAGTTGTTTCGATCATCATTGTTACTTTGAGTGTGTACTTTCTTTCGGAAATATATTCAAAAACTTCTTTCTCATGCTTCAATAAAGAGATTTTTTACAACATCAGCACCNCCTATCTTAGGATACTTTCGTAGAATCTAAACCAAATCAAAATTTTAGGCTAGGGAAAAAATTTGTAAACTATAACTTTTTCCATTAGGATTCATCTCATTCCCTGTGAGATCGATATTCTGAATTTAAATACTAGTATCGTGTCACAGATCGAACCGGTTTCTTAGGCAATAAAGCTCATATCTACATCCCAAGTAGAAAAAAGATTCTAGTTGTTTCAATCATCATTGTTACTTTGAGTGTGTACTTTCTTTCGGAAATATATTAAAAAACTTCTTTCTCATGCTTCAATAAAGAGATTTTTTACAACATCAGCACTAAATTCATGGGGCATCCGAAGAGGCTAAGATCTTCCTGCAAAATTCACTTGAGTAAATCAATTGGACACTTCCGATAGGATTCTTCAAGTGATCAGTTCCAACTGATAACCAGATTTTATGCTATGCATAAGAATGAAATGAGATCCTAGGGGTTTGTTGTCAGGTTTGATTGAGCAGTGGATTCCATTTTCAATTTAACAATAGTAACCAAAAGTTCAAAGCCAGCCAAGATTGATGGAAATGCGATAACAATTTCAAGAGTTTTTGAGGTATACACAATACTTTCTCACGATAATCTCAAACTAGAAAAAAATCTAACAAATCAATTACAAAGCTTTTAGATGTATTAGAATCCTCTTGTCTCCAAACAATAGTTTTAGAGGCCAATGTCAAGTTACTAGCACAANGGGGTTTGTTGTCAGGTTTGATTGAGCAGTGGATTCCATTTTCAATTTAACAATAGTAACCAAAAGTTCAAAACCAGCCAAGATTGATGGAAATGCGATAACAATTTCAAGAGTTTTTGAGATATACACAATACTTTCTCACGATAATCTCAAACTAGAAAAAAAATCTAACAAATCAATTACAAAGCTTTTAGACGTATTAGAATCCTCTTGTCTCCAAACAATAGTTTTAGAGGCCAATGTCAAGTTACTAGCACAGCCAAGGCTGGTGAGTTTCTGATTGAAAGAGAAGCCATCATTCACGGTGAAGAAAAGCATGACCTTAACCTCGAATCATATCTAGCCCACCCTGAGCAACTCTTGGAAGATGAGATGGAATCAGATTACACTGCTAGCAACTAAAGAACACTATCTAAGTTGGAATATGATCTTTAGATGGGATTTATAAGGGAGACTCCTTAAAAATCTGACTGCCTGGAAGGTTGTATGTCTTCAACCATCCATCTTAAAATCAGATAAAATTTATATATATATCAATATAGTTTTATATATTATTTGCATTAACATAAATACCACTCAATTTGTTTGTGCTTATAGCAAGCCACCCTCAGAACGACTGTTTCTCCAGCTGACCATCTGTTTCTGAACTATCACCTGCCTCTGGCTAGCTATATACTTGTGATCGGTCATCATAAATCATGATGGTTGAAATACTAGAGCAATCAAAATATCCAAGTGATAAAAAATTTTGATCGATCGATATTGTCAAAAATGTTATTTCATCTTTTTTTTCTAAAACATCANCTATATACTTGTGATCGGTCATCATAAATCATGATGGTTGAAATACTAGAGCAATCAAAATATCCAAGTGATCAAAAATTTTGATCGATCGATATTGTCAAAAATGTTATTTCATCTTTTTTTTCTAAAACATCGACATATAAGCCTTTAATTATGTTTTCCTAGGTCTGAAAGAGACTCGAGAAACTTAAAGATTTCACAAGTGCCTGCATCTAAGCCATCACTCGAGAAATTTGAATAGAACAGGCAAATCAACGACTCCCTCAAGGGTAAGCAAATCAACGACTTCCCTCTGGAGAAAGCAAGTCAAGAACTCCCCTCCAGGCTGCAAATCAAGAACTCCCCCTCTTGCGGGCAAATCAAAGACTCCTCTCCAAGGCAAGCAAACAAAAGACTTCACTTTAAAGCGNTGGAGAAAGCAAGTCAAGAACTCCCCTCCAGGCTGCAAATCAAGAACTCCCCCTCTTGCGGGCAAATCAAAGGCTCCTCTCCAAGGCAAGCAAACAAAAGACTTCACTTTAAAGCAAACAAATTGATGACTCCTTTCCGAGGTGAGCAAATCAAAGATTGCCCTCGAAGCCAAGCACATGAAAGACTCCCTTCAAAGTGAGCAGATTTAAGACTTCCCTCTGAGCTGAGCAAAACAAAGACTCCCCTTTGGCGGAAAAATTGAAAGACTCTCCTTCGGGGTGAGCAAATCAACCAATGCCATCATTCATCACTGAGCAACTATTATAACAAAAGGTNAGACTCTCCTTCGGGGTGAGCAAATCAACCAATGCCATCATTCATCACTGAGCAACTATTATAACAAAAGGTCCAATATAGATAAAATTCTAAAATCAAGGTTAAAAACAATGGAAACCCTCACTATACTTTGATATGTGCTAATGTTACAAAATATTTTACGCATTTTTTTAAAAATAAAATGAAAAAAAATAACAATATTGACTAAGTGAAAGATGAAGTCAGTAAGATCGACCAAAGGATACCTCAACTAGTCGAAGGTCAAATAGTCGGCTGACAAGCAAATAAAAAACCAACCTGAAAAAGCCTCAAAAGAGCACTTCATGACCAGAGAATACAAGATGGTGAGAGACGTCAAAATCAAGGGAGTATAAATATTACATTTGCATTTTTAACATTTTAAGTCATTAATTCTTAACGCAACTTCACTTCCAAGAAGTGAAAGACTTAGTGGCATTTATGTATGTTCTAAAAATATTGACGGTAGTAGAGATCGGTTGGTCGTCTCATTTGGCTGGCCACCCCTTCCTACGAGTTGTCCACATTATCCAATGAACCCAACAGCGAAAATTNAAAATCAAGGGAGTATAAATATTACATTTGCATTTTTAACATTTTAAGTCATTAATTCTTAACACAACTTCACTTCCAAGAAGTGAAAGACTTAGTGGCATTTATGTATGTTCTAAAAATATTGACGGTAGTAGAGATCGGTTGGTCGTCTCATTCGGCTGGCCACCCCATCCTACGAGTTGTCCACATTATCCAATGAACCCAACAGCGAAAATGTGCTAATTAAGACAATAAAAATCAGTAACTCCTAAAAGCATAATGACTTGTTACTCTCAAGAGCATAATGACTTATAACTCTTAGGAGCACAATGGCTGGTAACTTTTAGGGCAATGATATAATTTAGTAGATCCTCATACAATTTATAAATACGAGGCTCTTTTTCATGTATGGGGAAGGAAGCCATTTAAGCTTTCTAGCTACTTAGACATTACTCTTCACTTTTCTTGTAATGATTAATTTCAATTACTATGATAGGTCTCAGAGCCCAGGGAACACCCCTACTTTGCCATGTTGGGGTAGTCATCGTGTCACTCTTATCTTTCTCTCGCTCTTTCGCTTATCCCCCAGTCCCTACACTCTAGGTTTTAGGCATGGTCAATATGACAAATCTGGATTCAACATAAATATATATGAATTGTGTGGTTAGGATGGGCAAAATTACCAAATGTTTAATCATTTCTATATATTGGGCAAAAATATATCAAGAGAGGGAAAAATTATTAAATTACCAACATTAAATTAGACTAAAGTTATTGAATTTTATTACTTATATGAAGAAATCTGAAAGTGTAGGGTCGGCAAATGTCCACCCTTGGCATAATCTGATTTGACTTTGCATAGTATGTATATAAATACCCGAAAAAATTTAATGTCTATATATAAATTTATTATAAATATGATTCAATATTTTTATTTTAATAATTATGTTCACATTTCTTACGAACTAAATTTATTCACACTTGTTTTTGGAATTTTGCTTCATATAACATGAAAATATATAATATATGAACTTCAATATTATTTTAAGAAAATAATTAATGATATGGTATTATGTTATTTTATAATATAATGTATAAAAATATTTTCATAATTACTTATTGCATCTATATATATATATATATATATATATATA